>JAYJMB010087894.1:0-20426 GCA_036873735.1 Pouteria campechiana
TAGAGTCTGCTCTGAACTACACTCTAGCATTAGTATAAAATTCTTGAACCAATGGCACTACTATTGCCTCTGGCTAAGCTGTGAAGGACATCCAATGCTGAGATTGAATAAGGTAGGCTGTATTAGTGTAGGTTGTATCCAAGCCTCTCTCTCTCTTATACCTTCTTGAGTAATCATGGAACTATTGAAAATTTTTTTCGCTTGTTCATTAAAGAACATGGGTATAGGTGGTGCATTAGGATCTCTTGTCCTTCTCTTCCTAGAGGCACTGACACACAAAGTTTTCCTTGGAGGCATAGTGACAGTGCTAGAAGGAAAGTATGAGCACTAAGCTTGAGCAATCACAATGAATCAATTCCACCAAGCTTCTTCAAAGCCAAACCACATAACTCCACTTAACTATGAAAGAATCACAAGTCTAGCAAGAATATGTGCTTACACCACAAGAACGAAGTCACTTTCTTTACCAAGGC
Source organism: Pouteria campechiana (assembly GCA_036873735.1). NCBI lineage: Eukaryota > Viridiplantae > Streptophyta > Magnoliopsida > Ericales > Sapotaceae > Pouteria > Pouteria campechiana. Next base: position 474 of record JAYJMB010087894.1, read on the forward strand.
ATTTCATCAAACACCTCAACAAAATGAAGTTGTGAAAAGAAAGAATCAGACAATTCAAGAAATGGCAAGAACCAGTAAATTATCTAAACAATTCTAGGGAAAAGCAGTTAGTACAGCTTGCCATGTGATGAACAGGGTTACCATAAGAGCGATCTTAAAGAAAACCCAATATGAGCTTTGAAAAGAAAGAAAACCAAACATGTCATATTTCCATCACTTTAGATATTTGTGCTATGTGCTGAACAATGAAAAAGATAACCTTAGAAAGTTTGATCAAAAAAGTGATGAAGCTATCTTTCTTGGCTACTCTTTCAAAAGTAAAGCATTTTGAGTCTAAATTAAGAAAACATAGGTTGTAGAAGATTCCACACATGTTAAATTTGATGAAGCAAATATAATCTCAAGAAAGGATGTAATAGTGATGCAAATGAAACTGCAATAAATATGAAGAAGGTCAATTTAAAGGATCAAAAGGATGACACAAACTATGAAGACATTGAGAGTTCAGAAAATGAAGAGGAGGTAAGAATAGGTAATGTTCCTTATCTACCTCCAACTGATTTGAGGTTTGTTATTGCTCATCCTAGAAAATAAATCATAGGAAATGTGTATGAGAGTGTCAAAACAAGAAGGTCTATAAAATGTTTGTGGTCATTATGCTTTCATCTCTACAATAAAACCAACTAACATTAATCAAGCTTTGAATGATGAAAATTGAATTATAGCAATGCAAAAAGAGATTAAAAGTTTGAAAGGAACAAAGTATGAGAATTGCTTAAAAAACCAAAGAATATTAATATAATTAGAATTAGATGGGTATTTAGAAATAAAATGGATGAGAGTAGATTAGTAGTAAGAAATAAGCCATGAATAGTTACTAAGGGGTACTCCCAAGAAGAAGGAATTGATTTTGAAGAATCATATACCCCTTTAGCTAGATTAGAAACCATTATAATATAACTTGCTTTTGCATCCTATAAGAACTTTAAGTTATTTAAGACGGATGTAAAGAGTGCATTTCTAAATGGATATTTAAGTGAAGAAGTGTATATAGAACACCATCCTGGCTTTGAAAATGATGATTCACTAGATCATGTCTATAATCTCACCAAGGCATTGTATGGTTTAAGACAAGTCTTAAGATCTTGCTATGAAAGGTTGAGCAAATTCTTAAGTGATCATATATTCAAGAGAGCAAAGGTTGACACTACTTTGTTTATCAAAAATGTTGATAAAGATATCTTGATAGTTCAAACTTATGTAGATGACATTATATTTGGATCTATTCATGAAAAACTTTGTTAAGATTTCTCAAAAATCATGCAGGCTGAATTTGAAATGAGTATGATGGGAGAATTTAATTGCTTCCTTGGATTACAAATTAAGCAAGGAGATGATGAAAATTATATTTGTCAATCCAAATATACTGAAAAGATGTTAAAGAAGTTCAGATTGGAAGAAAATAAGGCAGCAAGTACTCTAATGAGCACATCAACAAGGCTGGACAAGGATGGAAAAGGTAAACTCGTAGATCAAAAACTATATCGATGTATGATTGGATCTCTTCTTTATCTGACTGCATCTAGACCAGATATTTTCTTCAGTGTATACTTATGAGCTAGATTTCAGTCTAGTCCTAGGGAATCTCATCTTATTGCTATGAAATGAATATTTAAGTATCTGGTCGACACACCAAATCTAAGACTCTATTATCCCAAAGGAACTGATTTGAAACTCAATGGATATTGGAATGCTGATTCTGGAAAATATAAAGTTGATAGAAGAAGTACTAGTGAAACCTATCAATTATTAGGAAATAGTTTAGTATTAGGGTTCTCTAGAAAACTAACTAGTGTTGCTCGCTCTCTATAGCAGAAGCTGAATATATAGCAGTTGGAAGTTGTTGTGCTCATTTATTGTGGATGAACAACAACTTCTCGATTATGAACTAAGCTATAGAGACATACCCATTAAATTTGACAACACTAGTGTCATATGGTTGACAACGAATCTTGTCCTACACGTGAAAACCAAGCATATAGAAATTATGCATTACTTTATTAGAGATCATGTTGAAAAACATGATATATGTCTAGAGTATGTACCCACAAGTGCTCAACTTGTTGATATTTTTACTAAGCCACTATCATTAGACACCTTCTATAATATTAGAGGAGAATTAGGTATAACTAATATGATGATCTTAAAGTGAAATCTCTACTTTCTTAGTGCTTCAAATTGGAATGTTGAATATGCTATTTTGAGGCTAAACTTCATCTAAGACAAAGTAAGTTATCGTATATAGTGATTTATTCACACTTCATTTGAATTTTGACTTTCGAGGTTGAGTACACCTCATTTTCTTACTAGAATTAACTTACAACTATCGTTATCACATCAAACTCTCTTTTTAGCATGAGTTATTCTCCCTTTCTTGGAAAATCACATCATGTACCCCATATAGACTTCACATTGAGTTTATTTTAACCCTTGACCAGCAATGCTTCTTCGCACCACAAAGATAAAATACTTTAGGGAAAGGAATTTAGGAAGAAGATATGGAAGGCAAACCGTCATATGGTGGAAATTGAAGCATCCAAGGATGTTTCCTCACTTCTCTCACTTGGAAGATATTACTTCTGCTTATAATAATATTCTAAATCATCTCTACTATTAGAAGTATTTCTCTTCAAGATGTGGCTCTCAAAATATAACTCATATCTCAGCCACTTTTGCCCCTAGATCTAACTTCATCACTAGCTAGGGCTCTTGAACAGAGGGGAAAGGAGGCTCCAATAGCCTCATTATCTTCTCCTTCCCCTCTTCCCTTCCTTGAAACTTTGTATCTCGCTCACTGTAATACAAAGTTCCCCACTACCACCACCCCCTTCTCTGCAATCTCACACATAACTTCTCTTGCTCTTTCAATGCAAGCTAAGTTGTTTATCTTCTTGTCTATAGCTTTCTTTGTACTAAAATGGAATGAAATATTTTTATTACTCTCTGGTTACTTCTCTTTGTATCAATATCTTACTCAAAATGGATGTTTTCATTTTTGCTTTTGATAAAAAGGGGAGAAAGACTATGCAAACTATCCCAAAAATTGAAATGAATGCATAATCCTTAACTAATCAGGTGGAGAATATATAAAATAAGATAGAGGAAACATTAGAAGATAGTAACTTGTGGAATGATTAAACGTTGCAAACATTTTTGATCTGCATACATTTAGGGGGAGACTATCCTTTATGAGATTATTTTTAATCAAGTGTTGTCATCCTCAAAACGGGGGAGAATGTTGATATAAATGCTTGGTTTTGATGATGAAAAAAACTTGATTAAAATTATGTACTAATGATTATTGCCAAGATTTTATCATATAGAATCAAGTTGTATGTCTGAAGTAAAATTAGCACAATAAACATATTCCATGGTGACAAGGCTTGGGCAAATAAAGAACCAAAAGATAAAGTATCACTAATAGACAAAGCATGAATGAAAAGGATTCATCTATTTCTATTTGTCTGTCAAAGCGGAAAATTATATCTAATGAATGCAAAATAGTATGCATACCACAAACATAAGAATTGTATGGCAATGATCATCTGCTGTCAACAGACAAAGTGGAGAAATAAGAATTGTATGGCAAAATGAAAAAGTTCATCTAGTTGAGCAATAGAGTTTTGTTTGTTTGAAGATAAACTTAGCAGATAATCTAACAAATGAAGTAGTGAAGAAAATTCATTTGTGGCTTGAAGCTTAATCTATCACTTATAACAGACAACCCATTAGATGAAGCAATGAAAAAAATCTGTTTATGCTCCAACACTCTGTTTGTTACTTAAAATAGACAAATTAACAAATGAAATGTTGAAGAAACAAATATCCATGCTTCTATAGTTCAACAAACAAAGCAATGGAAAGTATTATTCATCTGCTATTCACAAAAGACAAACCAGAAGATGAAGAAACTTTGTCTTATGAAAAGTTAGATAAATACTTCATCTGTCATAAAGATGAGCAACAGTCAGGATGAATTGTTGTTTTATGCTCAACATTAATAACAATCTTGCCATATTTATGAAAAAGTCAGCCATTGCAGCAAACCTTGACTAGAGCTTATTAAGAAACCAGAAATCATATTCTCCAAGGTCCACGCTCTGGGCATTCCAACATACAAGAAAAAAGTAGAAGTTAAAGAATTCAAAATATGCCAATCAAAATATTTTCTATCATTAATGGAGCTCACATACCACCAACGACTAGAATTTAGCTATAAATGAAGCATTGTTGGAGCAAGAGCAACTAACCAAGTATTGAGAAAATCATTGAAAATCCTCATGAGAATGTTTACTGATCTGAGCTAAACCTTTTGCAATCCTTCAAGAGTCAAAAGCCTTGCACTCAAAGCTTCCTCAACTTTCTTTGAAGGCTCACAACTACCTTGGAAAGAACATTTACTTCAACATTGAATTTTCAAAAACCTTCCCTAGTGCTTACTGAGAAATACTTGTGCTTAAACTTCTGATATTAATTCTTTATAAATTCCTTAAACTAGTGGTTGAGACTGAATTCAAGAATAGCTATGACTGTTTGAGTGCAGACAAGAGCTATTTATTCATGCCCCTAGAGCTAGAATCTAGAAGAGTGCTGGAAGCACTGTGAATATGCCCCTTAGAGCTAGACTCTGAAAGAGTGTGGGAGCACTGTTTATGCCACCTAGAGCTAGAATCTAGAAGAGTGTTGAGAGCACTATTGTATTTTTGCTATTGGGAATAGTGGAACCCAAGACACCAAGAGAAAAGTGTTCTTGGAAGAGTGGAGTAGAGTGTTTACTCAAGCCGCCATAAAAATAATTATGTCTTATTTATTTATGCATTTGTTGATTGAGTGATTGATTGCTAGAAAGACAATTTATCCTAAAGAGGTTGAGAAATAATTTTGAAGTACCCAATTCACCCCTCCCCTCTTTGGTTTTTGCCTAATCTTCAGGACTAATACAAATGATCACACAATCTCATACTGCAGGCTCTCACAACCTCATGTTAAGTCATGCTCCAATTTAACATTTGTGTATCACCTTATTGCCAGGCATTTTCATCCATTTATAATTATCATTATTGTAAATGGGATACTGTTTATCCCATCTGCCTATAAATTCACAAAAGAAGGTTACTGGGATGTCCATTGTCCCCATCTATACACCCATTCACCCATATACAATTATACACATGGGATATTTTTTATCACTTTCATCTAAAGATACATACACAAAATAAACATCATCATTTCGATAGCCATGGGTTACTCACTATCCTCAGCAATCACATGTTTATATCATAAAGAAACATCGATCATGTCAATCCAAGGGATACTTGTTATCCCCAATATTCATGCATTAACCACACCTAATGAACATTAATCTTTAACAAAAAATGGGATATCTACTATCCCCATCCATTCATACATGCCCAGATTCAAAACATGAAATGTTCATTATCTCCATCCATGCATTCATTCAAACAGAAAAGGAGCCCATGAAGAGCCACTAATTAGTGAATTTCATACACTCATATTACACATATTTAAACTTATTTATTTGCAAATCCTTGTCTCTTTTAGATGAATTTTAATACGCATTTGTTGAATTTTAGGGTGCCTTGAAGATGGAGAAAAAAGAGAAAATGAATTAAAAACAAGAAGTTGAAGTTTGGAAAAGAAAATAGTTGCAAAGATGGAGCAAAAAAGCAAAATGGACCAAGGCAGCTAGCTGGCACCACCAGTGCTAAAATCAAACCTCCATGCTTGGTAGCAAGCCGGCACTAGCGGTACTAGCAACAAACCATGATTTGTGAATTTTTTTCATAGTTCATATTTGAGGGCTTTTTAAGGAAAAACTTAGGGTTATTGAAGGGTTCTTCTCACTTCCATCTTTTAGCATTTTTCTCTAGGGTTTGGAGTCATTTTTTGGAGAAATTTCTTGTGGAGAAGAAGAAGGGATTGCAAGTAAGAAATAAGAAAGAGAAAAGATGTTCTTCAATGTTATCATCCTGTCTAACAAAGTTGTTCTATTTTCTCTTATGAACTGAATCTCTTTTTTGAGGGTAAGATGTAGCCCTTTTTTATACTCTTTGTTATGGATTGTTTGATATTATTGATGCTAGATGATCTTGTTTCATTCATGATGTTGTTTGCAATGATTTAATTTAATTTATTACTTAATCACCAATATTATGAGTCAGATTTTTTATCAAAGCATGGTTAATGTACATGCCATATGCTAAACCATGAGCTTCCTCGAATGAGAAGGATAGATGGTTAAGGTAAACTATTCTATTTTGATTCTTAAGTTCTTGAACTTAATGGGTTTTCACCTCAATTATACTACACACCATAGGTAATTAGAAAGAGTGAAAGTACTTAATTTAATCCTGCACACCTAATAGTAATAATCTTACTTTTGAAAGAATAAACCTACGTGAGGTATTAAATCCAACATTCCATTGTCAAAGGGGTATCATCTCATGGTGAAATTGGATCCCTAGACTTCTTTATCTTATTAATCTCTCTACATTATCTTTAGATATTTATTTACTTTTATTATATTAAGTTTCTAAAATTATACCAAACCTTATTCCAAGTCTATTTAGTTGTATACTTAATAACTAAGATTAATTAAGTTGGTTTGCCATTCTTTGTGGGATTAACCCTTGCATTGCACACTATATTGCTGTACGTCCATACATTTGTGAGGAATTATAATTTGATTCATCAAGTTTTTGGTGCCGTTGATGGGGAATGGTCCAAATTGGTTTGATTAATATTAGTTACATTCTTTTTTGTGTTTTTGTTTATAATTGTATATAAGATCATTTTTAATTGTTTGCTTCTTTCTATTGCAGTATTGTGAATGCATAGAAGGAGATCTCTGAATCCTAATATGTTTCCATTAAAAAATCATGTTGACAAAGTGGAAATTGAAACAGAGATTTTAAGTGAAGGAGAAGAAGTAAACATGGCTGACAATGAGGAAATTTGAGTAGCTCAACCAATGCAACAACTGTAACAAGCTCAACATGCTCAACAATTAATGAAAGAGTTTACATGCCCTATTATAGGGATTTCACCTTCATGCATTGTGTTAGATGAGGATGCTAGAAATTATGAGTTGAAACATATTCACTTGAACATACTTTCATCTTTCCATGGGTTAGCTTTGGAGGATCCATTGACTTTCATGTGTGATTTCTATGTAACCATCCAAACGTTTCCATTGTAGGGGCTAATAGAAGATCAGTTACGTATGAGATACATCCCATGCACTTTAAAAGATGCAGCCTAGACTTGTTTCATGACTGTAGCACCTGGCTCATTGATAACTTAGGGAGTAGTTTACAATAAGTTTATTAAAAAATTTTGAAGCAATTTTGGTTCAATGTCCTCATCAAAGATATCCACTTGAGTTGCTTAACCAATGTTTCTATGATGAACTAACATGACCATGCCAAGCCATGGTTGACAATGCTACAAGTGGAGCCATAGGAGTGAAGATTCTGGAAGAAACTTATGAACTTTATGAGATGTTGGGAGCAAATTCCCGACAGAAGAGTGTAAAAGGTAGATCTAGGGGACTTTATGAAGTAAATACTAATCCTGATCTATCAATCCAGATGTTACAGATGGCTAAGAAGTTGAAGGGATTGTGCTCAATGATGGTGAAATTGAAGCAACCACAATTTGTTCCTATAGAGGTTTGTTCTCATTGTGGTAATTCAGAACATTCACCTAACGTTTGCCATTCAAATGAATATTTTGCTAGTGATGTTGAGTAAGCCAATGCAATGAACTTTTATAACCAGAGGCCAAGGAATGACCCATACTCAAACACCTAAAATCCTAGTTGGAGGAATCATCCTAAATTCTCTTGGAATAATGAAAGAAATCAAATCAAACTGGAACCTTATTTCAACCTCTTCAGAAAAAGCTTATGCTTGAAGAAACACTATAGAGTTTCATATAATTAACACAATCCAAGCTCTAAAATCATTCAACCAAATTCTAAAACATTGATTCTAGGTTCCATAACATGGAGGCATCCATGAAAAAGATGGAAACCTAGTTAGGATAAATTGCAGAAGTAGTACAAAGTCACAGACCTAGGAAGTCACCTAGCCAACCCAAGTAAGCAAAAGCATTAACAAAACTAAGGAGCGGAAAGGTAATTGATAATAAGGTTGGAGAAGAAATGGATAATTCAATTGTTTTTGGAGGAATGGAGAAAGAAAAGAAAAATACTAAGTAGGAAGAGCTTTCAAAGAAGGTAACATTTCCAGTAGTTGACCCTCCTATCAACAACAAAGCACCCCCACCATATGATCCTCCTTTACCTTTTCTAGGAAAGCTGAAGTAGAGTAAATTTGATAAATCTTTTTCTGACATTTCTGATATCCTTTCCAGAGTTCCTGTTAATTTACCTCTGCTTGATATGACAAAGAATATGCCTGCTAATGCTAAATTTTTGAAGAATTAAACACAAGGAAGCCTATGTATGAGCCACACGAGAAAGTTCTATTTTTAGAGTTAGCCAGTGCAGTTTTACAAATAAACCTTCCCTCAAAACTCAAGGATCCAAGTTGTTTCAATATCTCAATTACTATTGGAGGGACAAACAAAGTAAAGGCAATGCTAGACTTAGGTGCAAGTATTAATTTGATGCCTTATTTTGTTTATATGCAATTGGGATTAGGATAATTGAAACCCACTACAATTTCTCTACAGCTTGCAAACAAATTAGTTATATATCCTAGAGGCATTGTAGAGGATATTCTTGTGCAGATTGACAAACTAATTATTCCTGCAGATTTCATAGTGCTCGACATGGAAAGATAATATATCAGAAAGGGAAGTACCTATTCTTCTAGGATGCCCTTTCATGGCAACCACTAGGACAATCATAGATATGCACAATGGGAAATTAAAAATGATTATCTTAGATAAAATTATCAAATTTTTTATTTATAATTCTTTATCACTACCTTCACATTTGAGTGGATATTTTCTCACTTGTTTTATCAAATTTTGTGTAGGAGGAGACAACTGATAAGCTAAATTTGGTGCTCACTATAGATGGACTAGAGGAGGATGAAGAGATAATGCATTTGAAAGCTAAGCTTGATAGTGCAGAGCAAGTCAAAGAAGCAGAAGGTACCAATGAAGGGTTGTCACATGTGAACCCAAAAGTGGAACAAACATCTTTTACATCACCTAAACTGGAATTTAAGCAGTCACCTCAGAACTAAAAGTTAGCATTTTTAGGTGAAAATAATACTTCTCCAGTTATTGTTATTTCTGACTTGTCTATTGATGAAGAAATTAAGCTAATGAATGTGTTAAAAGAGCATGAATGGGCTATAGAGTGGACTTTAGCAAACATCAAGGGAATTAGCCCCACTATGTGCATACACAAAATTTTGCTAGAAGATGATGCAAAAACTTCCAGAGAAGCGTAGAGGAGACTCAACCCACATATGAAAGTTGTTAGAGTAGAGATGATCAAATTGTTGGATATAGGTATTATCCATCCAATCTCTGACAACAAATGGGTAAGTCCAGTCTATGTGGTGTCAAAGAAGTCTGGTATTTCTGTTATAAAAAAGGACAATGATGAATTGGAGCCAATGTGAATGACTAGAGGATGGAGGATGTGCATTGACTATAGGACACTCAATGTAGCCACAAGAAAGGATCACTTTCCCTTTCCTTTTATTGATTAGATGCTTGAAAGGTTGGCAGGTCATGCATAATACTATTTTCTGGATGGTTTTTCAAGTTATAATCAAGTTGCAATTGCCCTTGAGGACCAAGAAAAAATCACTTCTACCTTGGTCTGTGCAATGCCCCTGCTACTTCTCAAAGGTGTATGATGCTCATCTTTTCTGACATGATTGAAAAGTTTTGTTGACGTGTTTATGGATGATTTTTCTATTTTCGGAGACTCATTTGATGACTGCCTTCATAACTTAAGTTTGGAGCTTAAAAGATGTATGGATATGAATTTGACACTAAGTTGGGAGAAGTGTCACCTTTTAGTAAAACAGGAAATTGTGCTTGGGCAAATTATTCAAGTAAAGGCATTGAGGTAGATAAGGCAAAAGTTGAATTGATTGGAAAGTTGCTACCACCAATTTCAATCAAAGGAGTTAGAAGCCTACTTGGTCATGCAGGTTTTTACTAATGGTTTATTAAAGATATTTCTAAAATTTCTAGACCACTTTGTAACCTGCTGGCTAAGGATTTAACTTTCTATTTTATGAGGAGCGCCTTGTAGCCATCAATACCTTGAAAGAAAATTAACATCGGCCCCTATTTTAGTTGTTCCAAGTTGGTCTCTTCCATTTGAACTCATGTGACTTTGTTGTTGGTGCTATCTTAGGACAGAGAGTAGATAAGTTACCTCATGTTATTCATTATGAAAGTAGGACTCTAAATGAAGCACAATTAAATTATTCTATCGCTAAAAAAGAATTGCTTGCTATTGTTTTTGCTTTGGAAAAATTTCATTCTTACTTGATTGGTTCAAAGGTAATTGTTTATTCATATCATATTGCATTGAGATATTTACTAACAAGGAAAGATGCCAAGCCTAAGTTAATCAGGTGGATTCTACTGTTGCAAGAGTTTGATCTGACAACTAGGGAGAAGAAGGGGTGTGAAAATATTGCAACAGATCATTTGTCCAGACTGGTGGAAGGGACTAATTTGGAACAAGAAAGGGAAAAGGAAAACATTCCTATCCATGAGATCTTTCTTGATGAGCAATTGTATTCTATGAAGGAGAATGAACCTTGGTATGCTGATATTGGAAGTTACTTCGTTAAAGGAATTTTTAATCCTTAGGGAAGAAGAAAGTTGTTGGCAATGACAAATCATTATTTCTAGAATGACCCAATCCTATTCGAAATATGCCTAAACCAAATCATTAGGCATTGCATTTTGGAGGATGAGTGCAATAGAGTATTCTGAGACATTGCTACACATTCAGTTGTGGAGGGTATTTTGGAGGGAAGAAAACTGCTCTCAAAGTTTTTCAATCTGGATTTTATTGGCCAACAATTTTTAATGATGCTCATGCTTTTTGTGCTATTTGCGATAGATGTCAGAGAATAGAAACATTGGAAAGAGAGATGAGATGCCACTTACAGGTAACATTATGATTGAACTTTTTGATTTATAGGGTATTGATTTCATGGGTCCATTCCCACCATCCAATTGGAACCAGTATATTTTGTTTATTATAGATTATTTGTCCGAATGGATTGATGCTGTGACCACTAAAAATAGTGATGCTAATGTTGTGCTTAGATTTTTAAAAGACAGGGTTTTTTTCAGGTTTGGCATTCCAAGAGCTATTGTCAGTGATAGAGGAACTCATTTTTGCAATAAGATTTTTGTAACTCTATTAAAAAAGTATAGCATCACTCATAGGGTTGCAACACTTTATCATCTACAAATTTTGGGATAGGTAGAAGGCATTAATAGACAAATAAAAGCAATTCTGGAAGGGACTATCAACACTTCAAGAAAAGACTACGTAATGAAGCTAAATGATGCCTTGTGGACATACAGGACTGCTTTCAAGACCCCAATTGGAATGAGTCTTTACAGACTTGTTTTTGGGAAAGCTTGCCATTTGCCTTTTGAGTTAGAGCATAAGGCCTACTAGGCTATTAAACATCTAAATTATGATATGAAAAAGGCAGGAGAGCAGAGGAAATTTCAGCTCCATGAACTTGAGGAACTGAGGAATGAGGTGTATGAGAATGCCAAAATGTAGAAAGAGTGAACCAAGAAATATTATGATGAAATCATTCATAAATTGTAAATTAAGCCTGGGATGGATGTTTTGCTTTATGACTCACATTTACATTTGTTTCCAAGAAAACTAAAGTCACGTTGGGTTGATCCATTCCATGTCACATAAGTGTTTCCTCATGAAGCAATTTAATTGAAGAATCCAAAAGATGGGAGCACTTTCAAAGTTAATGGACATTGTGTGAAGAAATACAATAGAGAGGACATGCCATGGCAACTAAATAAAGTGTGGAATTCGAAAAGTTTTTTGAAAAAGGAAGTTTGTCTTGCTCAGACGTTAAATAAAACACTTCTTGCGAGGCAACCCAAGCCATTTTATCTTCTAGTTATTTCAATTTTGTAGACATAGTTACATTAGTTTAAATTATTAGGTTGATAGATTACATTGTTATTCTTCCTATCTACTTTAGCATTATTGTTTCATTTTTGATAGGTTAAAGGCCTAAGTAACAATTTCAAGGAATGAGATTAAATAGGTGATGATACAATATGAAAAGGGAGGTTCAAGGCAGCAACAGGGCACCTCTAGCATTGGAAAGCCACAAGGAGGTGAAAGGAGACAGTGAACGGGTGCCACTAGTGCTAGAAAAGAGAGAGAGAGAGAGAGAGAGAGAGAGAAAATAGGTCCATTGTCTTCCCACCTCCACCTACACTTCCTGATGTACCAGATGAAGATTCGAGTTAGGTGCAAGATGACAGCTCAGATGAGTGATCTATTTTAGGGAAGTCCTTGTTTTTTATTGTTTTATTAAACATTGAGGATAATGTTTTGTTTAAGTTTGGGTGTGTTAAGCATTTTATTTTTCTTTATGGATATTTTTGTCTAAGTTTGGTAGTTTTTGTAGTTATTTAGTTTGTGTGTCATGTGTTTAGCATTTTATTTGTGTTTATGGATGTTTTTGTCTAAATTTGGGGGTTGTTGCAATTTATTTAGTTTGTGTGTCGTGTGTTTAGGCTAGTTTAGAGTTGCTTATGTGTTATGTTTAATTTTTTATGTTAACTTAGCTAAAGGAAATCCAAGAGCAACTTGCAAACATGTTATAATTGGATAGGATGGATTCTCTCTTGATGATCAGTAATATATGTTGAGTTTTGTTTTTACCATTGCACATGATTTAGAAGGAAGGATCGATGCTACTTCACTATTCAATGATTCTTATGATAAGTATTTCTTTCTCATGATTGATGAAAAATTTTATTGAGCACATTATGTTATGGTCATGCAAAGTGTATGTTGACTAGTTGATAGTATTGTGAATTTAGTGACATATTTTAGTTGACATAAGCATTCTAGAACTTGTTTGATTATCCCTCCAGGTGAAATCCTAGATTACATGTTTCCTTGGAAACAATTTAGGCATTCTTTGATCAGTTTGAGCCTTTCAAGCTAACTTAGTACATTTATGTCACTAGTGTCCCCTTTAAACCTTTATGAAAGAATGGCATATGCAATTCATGTAAAAGAACAACATTCAATTTTCTTTCTTTAGCCTCATCATCTAGACCCTTTCAGCCTAAAAAACCATGTTTGACCTATAAGAGACATATTCTATGCACATGGTTGTTAGAGAGGTATGAGGGAAGTAAAAGAAATTAAGTTTGGAGGAATTGAAAAGAAGAATGCCAAAAGAATAAGAAAAATGATAAAAAAAAAAAAAGAATTAGCAAGGAATCATCTTTTAAATGGGGGAACTACGTCTCCATGAACTCAATAGAAAACAAATTTGGGGGTGTGGTAGTAGTATAGACCATAATAAGGGGGATCACATCGCAATGAACTTGATAGAAAATACGTTTGGGGGTGTGATAGTAATAAAGCCCATAATAATAATAATAAGAGAACCCCAAACAAAAAAAAAATCTTTTTAAGAGAGTGAACATTCATATGCAATTCAGTTATGGTCTCTTACCTTATGACTCCTTTCTTTTCTTTATTAGATAAACCCAAGGCCCCATTACAAGCTTAATAAAGACCTATTGATCCAAGTAAACAAAGTCATCTACATTAGTGGAAAGGGATTATGAAAAGCAAGCCAATGGAGTGTTTTGTGAAGATCATTAGAATCACTGGTTTGCACATTGTTGACTCAAAAGTATGCATGCAGCATAAAAAATTGGCACTACACACACCTACATTTTCACTTCATGAAAGAATTAAGGAAGCATGATTTATGAGATTACTTAGTAACAGCCTTGAATAATTTATGAGTTTATGTACGTGTGTAATTTGTCTAATATATTACTAATTGATTGAGAGAAATTATCCTAACTGATTCATGACTTCAACTTTCTAGTTTGTTCAAGGATGAGAAAATAAGTAAGTTTGAGGGTATTTGATGAGTGAATTTCATACACTTATATTACACATATTTAAACTTATTTATTTGCAAATCCTTGTCTCCTTTAGATGAATTTAATACTCATTTATTTAATTTTATAGGTGCCTTGAAGATGGAGAAAGAAGAGAAAAATAATGAAAAGGAAGAAGCTCAAGTTTGGAAAAGAAAATAGGTACAAAGATGGAGAAAAAAAGCAACACGGACTAAGGTAGCCAACTAGTGCCACCGACGCCTAAACTGAACAACCATGGTGGACAGCAAGCTGGTGCCGCGGATGCCAGCGGTGGACCATGATTTGTGGATTTTTTCTATAGTGCATATCTAAGGGCTTTTTAAGGAAAAACTTAGGGTTTTTTAAGGGTTTTTCTCACTTCTATTTTTTAGAGTTTTTCTTTAGGGTTTGGAGCCATTTTTCGGTGAGATATCATGGAGAAGAAGAAGGGATTGCAATTAAGAAAGAAAAAAAAGAGAAGATTTTCTTTTTTATTATCATCCTGTCTTAGAGAGTTGTTTTCTCTTATGAACTAAATCTCTTTTTCTAGGGTGAAAATGCAGCCCTTTTTGATATTCTTTATTATGTATTGTTGGATATTATTAATGTTGGATGATCTTATTTCATTCATGATGTTGTTTGTAATGATTTAATTTATTTTATCGTTTGATAACACTTATTATGAGTTAGATTTTTTATTAAATCATGGTGAAGGTACACACCATATGCTAAACCATAAGCTACCTTGAACAAGAAGGATAAATGGTTAAAGTACATACCATATGCTAAACCATTCTATTTGGGTTCTTATGTTCTTGAACTTACTAGGTTTTCACCTCAATTATACTACACACCATAGGTAATTGGAATGAGTGAAAGCACTTGATTTAAAACTGCACACCTAACAGTAATAATCTTACTTTTGAAAGAAGGGGTATAATCTCGTGGTGAAATCGGATCCCTAGACTTCTTCATCTTATTAATCTATCTACATTATCTTTAGACATTTATTTATTTTTATTCTATTAAGATTTTGAAATTATACCAAACCTTATTACAAGTCTATTTAGTTATATACTTAGTAACTAAGATTAATTAAGTTGGTTTGTCATTCTCTATGAGATCGACCATTGCATTGCACACTATATTGCTATACGTCCGTACTCTTGTGAGGAATTATAATTTGAACCATTAGACACTTCATAAATCATCATCAATTCCTTAATTTCTCGTCTATGCTCAAAGATCTTATATATATATATATCACATATATCAATGTTTAAAGTACATATATTTCAATTGGCAATTTCAATTCAATCTATAAAGTAGATGAAACCTCTGTAATTTCTCATTAAGGTATATTCATATCCCGCTTTTCAATTACACACTCTCAATACTCATCTTAATGGACATTAATCCCTATGTCAAGTTAGGGTTCCATATGATCCAAGTTTGGAAATTTTCACTAAGTTCCTTATTTGATTGTGTTGCTAGCCTTACATACATTTCAACAAAAACTTTGTATAAATGTATTTAATAACAAAATTCAGCTGCACATCATCCATCTCATAAGTTATTGATTTTACACAAATCATCTCCAACATAATTAGCATGTATTTAACTTTATTAGTAATCAATTTAGGCACGAGGTTTGCCTAAATTATTACCAAATAATTTCTACACATCCAATTTACTTCGCCTTGAAGCAATTTAACAAACACATCATGTGCTTTATAAATTTCAGCCACTTGTACCCTATTTTATTCAATATCAGTTACATAACTTCATTATTGATGAAATAAACACTTAATTATCATCATAAATAAGTAATTAAAGCATTAAAAATCATTTTTATATCTGCCCATTCATCCTTTCATCTCAAACAAATTTCCATTGATGCATTTCATCAAATAATTAGCATGCATAACTTATGTACGTAATCCCCATTGGAATTATTCATCTCTTAGCATACTTAACACCCTAAATTCATAATTAAATTACTAATTGATCATTAAATACATTCCACATATCACACACAGCCCAAATCATGCCCATGCCCAAGCACTGACAATTTTTGTGGGTAGCTATATATGGGTCCAACCATGTCTAAATTACATAAACCAGGTTGCCAATCATGTTTCGTCATTTTCCTCCATCAAAACCCATAAAATCCATTCATTTTCCAACCCTAATCACCTTACAAACAGGGCATGAAGCCAAATATCAAAAAACAAGATCAATGGAGGAAAGGGGTTTACCTAAGAGAGTAATCAGTTGATTTCCCATACCAAGATGGTGGATTTATCTTGATTTCTTTAATCCTCACACAAGTAGTAGCAAAGGGTTTGAGTAAGACCTTCTCCACCTCTTTACATGTCCAAATGGGTGTAGATGGTGTGTTTTTGTGTGGGGACGAATTTCCCTAAGTGAAATTGAAATTTTTAATGCAAAATTGCAAGGAGATGCAGCGTGGGATGAGAAGAAGGATGATCATGGGTTGAAATGGAGAGAGCAACAAGGGGATGTATTTTGACTTTTAGGAAGATGATGGAGCACCTTAAGTGCTCTTGCTTATGGTGCTTCAGCTATGCACGTCCATGCATGCATATGCAGCCAATTTTGCAATAATTGTTTCCCTAATTGAATATAATTAATGACTCTCTTAATCATCTCTTATATTTTAAAAAAAATTTATAAGTAAATCTCTTCAAATTTCAATTAATTTATGTACATAAAATCCTAATTTAATTAATCACATAAAAACTTTATTTACCATGAATTTTGGCCCACTTGATAATTAAATCTCAAATATCACATAAAAATCAATAATTTATTTTGCAAATTCCATATCATAAACTTATATTTATCTCAATAGGTCTTTCATGCAAATTCTTAAAATTATTTTGCATAAATAATACACAAAATTTCAAATTTATCAAGTTAATCCCATCATTTTTGTCCTTAATTATTCACCAAAAGTAGTTTTGGTAGATTAGGCATAACTTCCTCATATGATATCCAAATCATGTGATTGATAATGATTTAGAAAGATAATTTCAAGGAAGACAATGTTTCTGTTGAATATATTCTCTAAATCATCCAACTTCAATGCTAAAAATTGAATATAAGTGACACCATTTTCATAGACGATTTCTTTTTAACACACTCTTGCCCTTTTCCTCCATTCTTTTCCTTTTTCTTATACATTATTGCCATACTTTTAATATATCATCAAAATGCATAATGATACTTCTCAAATATCTAAGAATAAAATCATGTAATTACTCACATATATTTTTAATAGCTTATTTACATTAAATTCACATGCAGTTTATATACACCTGCACCATTTAATTTCAAATTTAATTTCGTTCACCTCAAGTCATCATTATAATCTAAAAACAAAATTTACCTCCATTTTCAACACCTCAAGTATTAAATCAATTCCTTCAAAAACTTTGCAAAAGCAGGCATATTCTTAATTATGTCAAGCAAGGGTAAGTTAACATTGACTTTAGAAAGAATATCATAGATGTTAGAAAATGATTTATCTAACTTGCACTTCTTCAATCGTCCTGAAAAAGGACTAGGGGGGTTCATGAGGTGGTGGTGATTTGTAGTTGACTGGAGAGTTGAGAATTGGAAACACAACCCTTCTTGCATTCACCTCCTTCTCCAACTTCTCCATGTCCTTGTTAATTCCTACAGAAGCATGATATTCATTAGTTTCTTTACTAACTTTATTATCAGTTACCTTTCCACTTATCAATGTTGTGATTACTTTTGCTTGATTAGGCTAGTTTGGCAACTTTTTAGGTGTGTGACTTTGTACAACTTCTATAATCTTCCCCATCTGAGTCTTTATCTTCCTCATTGATGCCTCCAAGTTCTAGAATCTTGATTCAATATTCTGGAACTAAATTTGGGTTGCTTGGATGAAACTTTGCATAGTCTCTTCAAGAGTGGGCTTCTTAGGTTGAAAAGATGTTTTTACTTGGTTCTTATTGTGATTGTTGTTCGATGAAATGTTAAGATGATTTCTCTAACCAGGATTGTTGATATTTGAATATGAATCATTACTGGGTCACTGATTAATGATTGCATTTTTGTTCAAAAATACCTACAAAACTTTGACTAGAAGGAACATGGATTGTATCAGTAACCAGAAATACTATAAATTGAACATACTGCATTATGAATAGGTTATTTTTGGTTTATCATTAAAAAGCACATCATTTTCACCTGCTTTGCCAACTCTAACATCTTCATTGAAAGTTTAATGTTATAATTTACCTTGTATATTCCTCTAAACCTACCTCTAACACTCTTCAATTGTGAATTTGCTCCAAGATTATCATATAGATCATATGTTCCCTTTGGGGTCTTTTCTCCCATTGCTCCACCTGCAACATTATCAACCATAGCTTGGCATGGTTGTTTTAGCCCATCATAGAAAAATTGATTAAGTAATTTTAAAAGATAACGATGGTGAGGACATTGAATCAGTAGAACTTCAAATCCTACCTAGGACTCATGGAAAGCTTCACCATACATTTGAGCAAAAGTTGCTATCTTACCTCTTAATTTTGCAGTTTTAGCATAAGAATAGAATTTACCAATGAACTTATTGTATACTGCATCCCATGTGGTTATTGACCCAGGAGCCAATGACATGAACTAGGTTTTTGCTGCATCTTTCAAGGTGTACGAAAAATGTCTTATATGCAGCTGATCATCTGTAAGATCCTATAAAGGAAAAGTCTATATAGTTCCATAAAAATCACACATAAAAGTCAAAAGATCTTCTGCAGTAACACCAAGAAAAGAAGGAAGCATATTAAAGTATATGTGTTTTAGCTCGTAGGTCCTGGCATTGTCATTTAAAAGAATGCATGAAGGTGATATTCCAATGGTAGGGTATGCAAACTCCTTCATAAGCTGATGTGCTTGTTGAGCCATCTTGTTTTCCATGGTTTCAGCCATCTGCTCTTCTTCTTCTTTGATTATACTCTTTGTCACCTTGTCAGCCTTGTTAATGCGATTGTTGAGAGGTAATAACACAAGATTTAATGATTTTTATCCTTGCATCCACAATTTAGAAAAAGAAAGAAAGAAAAATCTACAAAATTGAAAATTCTAAATAAAATATAACAAAGAAAAAGAAACATTATAACTAAATTAATTAAATTAATTTGAAATCCACTCCCCAATAATGATGCCAAAAACTTGATGATCAAATTTTAATTCCTCATAAGTGCATGAGTTATAGCAGAATAGTGTGCAAAGTGAGGGTCAATCTCATAAAGAACTGATCAAACTAATTCAATTATGTCTAGTTATTGAAACTAAGACTATAGTGAAGACTAAGTAAATCAATGTATAAGGTAAAATAATGGAAAATAGTGATAGTGAGTAATGTAAAAGAGATTCATAGGTTGCGAGAGTCTAGGAATCCAATTTCACCACTCAATGTTATCCAATGTTGTTAGGATGTTGGTATCAATTCATTATCTTAGATTCATTCTATCTAATATATGATTATTATTATTATTAGGTGTGTGGGTTTAAATCAAGTATTTTCCCTTCCAATTACCTATGGTGTGTATTGTAATTGAGGTGAAAACTCATTAAGATAAAAAGAACTTGAGTGAACTAAATAGATTGGTTTAGCATAGCATTGTTGGGCCATGGAAAATCAAAAGGAGCCATCTAGCTGTAGCCGAGCAGCTGTCCGACCGATTGATGACACCT
>JAYJMB010087895.1:0-20424 GCA_036873735.1 Pouteria campechiana
GGTGTGTACCATAACCACCTATCCTTTTCATTCAATGGTGCTCATGGTTTTGCATATGGTGTATGCCTTAACCATGCCAGATAATCAATGTGATTTGCAATATTGGTGATCAACTAATATATCAAACCAAATGAAAGTAAATAACTCAATTAATGAAAACAACTGATTTGCATTAAAGAACCAACATTCCCAAATAACAAATGTATTAGAGAGGGTTAAATCTTCACCTTAGAAAGAAAGATTAATGCAAAAGGAAAAAGAAAATAACTCCCTTCACAAAACTCAATACAATGCTTTTCATCTTCTCCCTTTTACAATGGGATTCCACCTTCAATCTTGTGTAGTAGCCTCTCCAAGAAGTTTCTGTGCCTCCAAACCTTGCCAAAAAGCTCCTAAACATGTACTCTCACTTCACTTTTATACCCCTTCTATTATGATTAAGCATTTGCAAAAGTCAATCAAGATCCAAAAATTTTGGATTATTGTCTCATAGGCTAATGTCATGACATAGCTTATCTTTGTCACGACATTAAATGTGCACTGTAGGTCCCGACATAGGTTGCCTGTGTCCCGACATTATGGTTTCTAACACTTCAATGTTGTGACATAGGTTTCTTGTGTTGCAACATTGTGGTTATTGTCTTGCACTGCATTTTCATCATTATTTAGTGTCGCGACATAGCTTGTCTGTGTCATGACACTGACACTTCTTTTTGCCTTTTTGCCTTCTTTTTGCTCAAATCTTTATACCTTTGTTCTCCTTTGCCTGTAAATACATAACAACCCTAAATGCATCAAATTACTAGAAAATAACTCATAAATATACCAAAATAAAGCATAGAAAACGCAACATATAAGTGAATAATATTGACTTATCACTAATGTATCATCAGATTCAACCCTCCTCAAACTGTACCACAAAAAACCAATGAAACCCAAACTAGTCAAGCCTCCAACACTGAGTCTCATTCTGTCCAAATCACCATAATTTGATTGTGATAATTTTTAGCTTTGGTCTTAGTTTATTTGAATGCATATTTGAGGGAGAGGGAAGATTGGTTATTGAACGGGGTATAAGAAGGAGCCAGCAGAAAATGATTCGATGTATGCAATCTGGGTTGCTGAGAATTCCATGGTGATGACATAGCTCATTAATTCCATGGACGAAGAAATCAACTCCAACTACATGTGCTATCCTACTGCAAAGGAACTTTGGGACAATGTTAAACCAATGTACTCTAATCTGGGCAATCAATCCCAAGTTTATGAATTGACCATCAAACTCGGTGAAATCCATCAAGGAGATGATAGTGTCATCAAGTATTTCAACTCACTAAAATGATTGTGGCAAGACTTGGACCTATTCAATACCTATGAATGGAAATCGATTGAGTACTACAATCACTATAAGAAAATTATGGAAGACAACTGCATCTTCAAGTTTCTTGTTGGACTCAATATTGAGTTTGCTGAAGTAAGGGGGAGAATAATCGGTAGGTAGCCTCTTCCCTCAATTGGTGAGGTGTTCTTAGAAGTTAGAAGAGAAGAGAGTCATAGGAGTGTTATGCTTAGAAAGAAGGCCTCTACAGCACCTATTGAGAATTTTGCATTAATTACCTCCGATGCTAACACAAGCAGGGCCAAATGATAGAAACCAAATGAAAACCCTCGTGTTTGGTGTGATTTTTCAATAAACCACACCATACTTGAGAAAATTGCTGGAAGATTCCCGGCAAACCAAGAAATTGGAAAAGCAATAGACTAAACAAAACCATGCATTTCCCTTTGCCAATGAAGCTGAGACAAGATCCTTCACAAAAAAGAAAATGGATCATCTTCTTAAACTACTAAAGTCCAATTCCTCATCTGGTATTCCCAATGTTTCTTTGGTCCAAACAGGTAGCAAATCTTATGCCCTATGTTATTCTTCTACTCCTTAGATTATTGATTTTGGAGCATCTGATCATATGACTAATGCCTCTCATTTATTTAGTACTTATTCAACATGTTCTGGAAATAAAAAAAAATTAGAATTGCTAATGGTAGTTTCTCATCCATTGCAGGAAAAGGCTTGATTAAAATTTCAAAGAGTATAGATCTTAAATCTATACTCCATGTTCCTAAACTAGCCTGCAATATTTTGTCCATGAGCAAATTATCCAAAGATTCTATCTGAGGGATTACTTTCTTTTATTCTCATTGTGATTTTCAGGACCAAAACTCGGGAAGGATGATTGGCAAAGCTATGATGATAAATGGTCATTACTACTTTGATGACAACCTATTTAGTAATCAAAAAGCTCAAGGCTTTAGTAGTATTTGTTCTATTCCTATGTGTGAAGAAAATATGTTATGGCATCCTAGACTAGGACATCCTAGTTTTCCTTATCTTCAACATTTATTTCCATCTTTATTCAAGAATGTAGATTCTGCATCTTTTCAATGCGAAAGTTGTCATTTATCAAAAACCCATTGTGCTACTTATATTAAAAAAACCCTATTGTGCTTTAAAACCATTTTATTTGATTCATTGTGATATATGAAGTTCACCAAGAGTTACTACTATGTTTGGAAAAAAATGGTTTATGACTTTTATTGATGATCATACTTGATTCTAGATTTATTTGAGGAGTACAAAAAAAAGAAATTGAAAAATTGTTCAAGGATTTTTACAACATAGTTGAAAACCAATTTCAAACAAAAATCAACATACTTCACTTTGACAATAGAACAGAGTATTTTAAGGAAATTTTGGGAAATTTTTGAAAGAAAAAGGCATTCAACAATTGTTAACTTGTCATGATACTCCTCAGCAAAATGAAATCACTGAGAAAAAAAATAAACATTTACTTGAAGTGGCTCAAGCCATAATGTTCTCAATGCATATTCCAAAATATCTATGGGGAGAAGCTATTCTAACTACATCATACTTAATTATAGGATGCCAACTCAAGTTTTAAATTATGTCATGCCATTAGAGTGTCTCAAAAACATTTTTCCAGAATCACAAAAAAATTCAAATTTACCTTTAAAGGTTTTCGGCTACACAATTTTTGTACACATACCAAGCAAATTTCTATCAAAACTTGATCCTAGAGCTGAAAAATGAATTTTCATAAGTTATGCTCCTAATAAAAATGGTTATATGTTACAACCCTATAACAAAAAAAATTCATGTGAGTATGGATGTCTCCTTTCTGGAAAATCAACCTTACTTTAGCAAATATCTTCTTTAGGAGGAGAAAGTAAATGAAGATAATTCTTGGGATACA
Organism: Pouteria campechiana; assembly: GCA_036873735.1. Classification (NCBI taxonomy): domain Eukaryota; kingdom Viridiplantae; phylum Streptophyta; class Magnoliopsida; order Ericales; family Sapotaceae; genus Pouteria; species Pouteria campechiana. Next base: position 3,273 of record JAYJMB010087895.1, read on the forward strand.
TTTGTTCCTTTGCCTAACATAATTCTTGAAAATTCTATGAAAGAATTGTTTGTTCAAGATACTGAAACTAGAGAAAATCTAGTCGAAACTTGCCTATAGTAAATTTGTCACCAACAGGGAAAGAAATACTACAAAAGGATTCCTGATTCTAAGCTTCTTGTTTATACTAGAAAAAGACCTCATGAAAAGAGTAAAAATCCACCAATCATCTTAGTACAAGATCAATTAGAGCCTTTGAGAAATGGTCCATCGAATACTCTAGGTAATTCCATTCCTGCATCTAATCCTATTCTTGTTTCATCTCTAAATCCTATTTCTGCATCATCCCCTTTGTCCATTGTGCCTTCGAATAATAAACCCTTAGATCTTAATATTCTTATAACCATAAGAAAAGGAGTCCAAACATGTACTAAGCATCCCATTACCAAATATGTCTCTTACTAAAAACTTTCTAGTAACCATAGTGCATTTATCTCTAAGATTTCTCATCTATTTGTTCCAAGAAACACATAGGAAGCTTTAGATGATCCAAATTGAGAGTTAGTAGTTATGGAAAATGGGTGTAGGGTGTAAATGGTAAGTAGTTGGGAAGTAGTTGATTTGCTAAAAGAAAAGAGGATAGTAATTGATTTGCCAAAAGAAAAGAGGGCAGTAGGGTGTGAATGGGTGTTTACGATAAAATGCAAGGCAGTTGGAAGTGTAGATAGATATAAAGCAAGGGCAGTGGCAAAAGGCTTTACACAGACTCATGGGATTGACTACTAAGAAACACATTCACCCCAGTAGCCAAAATAAATTCAATCCGTGTACTCCTATCTTTTGCCTTGAGTTTTAACTAGCTTTCGCACCAATTAGATGTAAAGAATGCTTTTCTGAATGGGGATTTAGAAGAGGAAGTATATATGAGCTTGCCACCTGGTTTTGAAGAAAGGATTAGTATAAATAAAGTTTATAGGTTAAAAAAGTCATTATATGGACTAAAACATTCTCCTAGGGCATGGTTTGAATGCTTTGGGAGAGCTATGAAAGGTCATGGTTATTGTTAAAGTCAAGCAGATCATACCATGTTTAACAAACATTCAAAGGATGGGAAAGTTGCCATCTTAATTGTTTATGTAGATGATTTAATCTTAACAGGTGATGAAACTGCAAAATTGGAGAGACTAAAGAAGAAACTTGTTGATCACCTTGAGATCAAGGACTTGGGTGCATTAACGTATTTTCTTGGGATGGAGTTCGCCAAGTCTAAGGAAGATATATTTGTTAACCAAAGAAAATATATACTAGACTTGCTTGGTGAAATAGGGTTGGTAGGCTTCAAGGCTGCAAAAACACCAATTGAACCTAACCTAAAGTTATAAGCTACTAGGCCCAAGGATGTAATAAATCGGAAGCAATACCATAGACTTGTTGGAAGACTTATTTACTTGTCTTATACATGTCCTAACATAGCTTTTGTAGTAAGCATGGTGAGCCAATTCATGCACTCACTAGGACAAGAACATTTTGATGTTGGGTACGAGATCTTGAGATACTTGAAAGGAACACCTGGAAGGGGTCTGTTGTTTAAAAAAAGGGACACCTACAAATTGAAGTCTCACTAATGCACACTAGGCTAAAAGCATAACTGATAAAAGTTCAATATCAGGTTATTACACCTTTGTTGGAGGCAACCTTGTCACTTGGAAACTTAAGAAACAAAATGTGGTTGCTAAGAGTAGCATTGAAGCCGAGTTTATATCTGTTGCTCATGAGATATATGAAGTAATGTGGATAAAAAGACTTTTAGGAGACTTGAAGATCACTAACCAGGTAGTCATCTCCATTGTGGATAATCTAGTTCTTCACAACAAAGCCAAACATGTAGAAGTGGATAGACATTTTATCAAAGAAAAACTCAATGCTGGATTGATTTGCATGCCTTAAATCCCAATTGAAGATTAAGTTGCAGACATACTCACAAAGGGGCTACACAAGAAGCAATTTGATAGCTTATTGGCAAGCTGGCTATGGAAGATATCTTCAGTCTAGCTTGAGCAGGAGTGTTGGAATTTGGAAAATAGGGATTTGGCTATGATACAGGCCAATATTAGGAGATTTGATTAGCTTTCAATAGTATGATTTGGTCAATGGGGTAAAATAGGAAAGCTAGTTATTAGACAGCCATTATAGGGAGATTTTTCCTATTTTGAATTGTAATTTTCTTTATAAGAGGACCCTCATGTAAAGCATATTAAGTCAATATACAAAAACAATATATAGAAAACCCTCTCTATTTATATGAACAAAGTTATCTACATTAGTGGAGAGGGATTATGAAAAGTAAGCTTATGGAGTGTTTTGTGAAGACTATGAGAATCACTGATTTGCACACTGCTGACTGAAAAATATGCATCTAGCATGAGATTAACACTACACACACACATACACACATTTTCACTTCATAAAAGGATTGATGAATCATGAGTTCCATGAGATTACTTGGCAAGCATCTTAAATGATTTCTGAAATATGTGCACATGTGTAATTTATCTGGCATGTTACTGATTGTTTGAAAGAGATTTTCTTGACTGATTCATGAGTTCATATTGTTATTTTGCTCAAGGATGATCAAAACTAAGTTTTGGGAATATTTGATAAGATCATAATATATCATTTTTTACATCTAAATTCACATATTTAAGATCCTCTTTTGATGTAAATTTTGTGATTTGTCAACACATTCCAGTAAATCTATACTTAATTTAGTTATTACTTGATAAATGAATTCTATGTTGATTTGCAAATAATTAAGTATAAGAAATGAAAGAAAATATGAGAAGAACAGGTGCCTAAAGGATAATCATGCTTTAGAGCATTCAAACTTGTGAAAAAATGGACATTTGGCAATAGCAGAGTAAGAAAATTTGGATAGCAACTTGGAAGTCGCGGCCCCAATTTGAGGTGAAACTTAGCATCACTTTGAGTTTATTTTAGGTATATAGAGAGAGGGATTCAACTTAAGTGTCAAAATAGAAGTTTTAGCCCTTGAAGTTAGATTACCAAAAAATCATAAATCACATGATTTTGAGTTTATATGAGGAAGTTACATTCAAAACAGTGTTACTCTCTCTAGAGAACTCCCAAACATCAATTTTGTATGTATGAAAGGTGTAACGTTGAGCTCCCACAACTCACGATACAAGTTGAATTAGGAAAAGTGATCGACATAAAAGTTATAGATATTGAAATTATCTATCTAACCTAATAATAGTCACTTAGGTTGGAGTTTATATGAAAATGTTATGATAATTATACAAAAATTGATTTTGAAACATCCAAAATCTAGTGACTCCGAAGCAAACTTAATGTCTCCAAAGTAAATATTGGGTGACTTCGAAGAAAACTTGGTGCCTCTGAAGTTAATATTGAGTGACTCCAAAGCAAGACTTAGTGAATCCAAAGCAAGAATTATTAACTCTGATGGAGACTTGGTGCCTCCAAAGTTAATATTGGGTGACTCTGAAGCAGACTTAGTGGTTCCGAAGTTAATATTGAGTGACTCTGAATCAAGACTTATTGACTCCAAAGTTGACTTAAGTTCCTTTGAAGCTGGAATTCAAATTTGTAGCTCGTTCTTCAATGCCTCAGAAACAACTTAACAAGAAATAAAGTTTGAAATCAAAGCCTGAAATTGGAATTGCACAAATTTAATTAGTTTTCCATGCATCAAGTGTTGCAAATTTAAGAGTATAAGACATGCAGATTGTGAAGTATTATTGGAAGCTGGTTTTTAGGCTCAAGATTGTATTACAATTTTTAGAACCCAGGATACGTAGCAACTTAGTTATTTTGAGAACTTCTATTTTTATACATTTTAATGTTTGTGAAGCTATATTTTCATGGGGAAATACTAAGCTATTATTGGAAGAGGATCTCAATGCATAGAGGCATTGCAATTCGGGGAGGAGTTATACTAAAACCCTACTACATGGGTTATTTAAGGACACATTCAAAACATATTTAGGGACAGAGAGTTGGGCAAGGAGAAGAGCTTAGAGCAAGAGATCATTAGAGAAAGCTGCTACAACTTTCATATTCTATTTTTCTTTCTTTCTAGTTCCTCTTTTGTTTTTGAATCAACATTCAAACTTGGATTATGATAATGTTTATTAATTACTCAGTTAGTTTTAAGTCAAATATGATGTTCTAAATTTCTTTTATCTAAGGTTAAATGGATCCTAGCAATGAAGCTTGTATTGATGTTTGATTTTTGAGTTAAATTATCTTCTTCCTCATTATTTCTTCTTTTCTAAGCTTAATGCATGTATGTGCTTAGCTATCATGTGCATGAACTGAGATTTTTAATTGATACTCGAAAAAGGTGAATTAAGAATAGACTCTTGAATTGAAGAACATATGATAAAATGAAGTCTAGAGATTGCCATTGTACATGTGCAATCCGTGTGAATATGACCTTGTAAGCGCATATATTACACTTGAATTCTTAAGCTAAATGGGTTTATTAATTTGGATTTGCATGGAGACATAGTAACTTACTTGAATAGGCACACCTATCATAACACTTAAGAAAGGGTGGTAGATACTTTAGTGCATCTGATTGACAATGAGCGAAATGATAATTTACTCAATGCAATTCATCAATACAAGTAGATTTCTAGGTAAAGATGAATCCCTATATATTTCAACCATTAATCTTTCTTTTTTTATTCTTGTGATTTGTCAACTTCATTATTTTATTTAGATTTAGTTTTTAAAACAATTGCTGCAATTCACTCAATCAAATAATATTGATTTGATATAAGTTTGATACTTAGCATATAACAACATACTTCCTCGTGGGAATGATACTCAACTCATCTATTCTATATTACTTATAATCATGTATACCTGCATAAGAGTCAACAATGTTTATATTTGTTTGAGCCTATCAATGAAGAGAAAGTACAAGAATTTCTTAAGTGTATGCAGAAAAACTTGAAATGTGCATAGAAGAAGAATGAGAACAATGAAAAATTAGAATCTTCTTCTGAGCTCACAAACCTAAGCAAATGAGCCAACAAGCTTATGTTCTGGATGCAAGAAAAGGAATGAACAAATCAAGATTTTATCTCAGATAATATCAAACTTCAGATGTAGCATCAAAAACTTAATAGCAGAAGCTAAATGATTAGTCAAGACTGGCAACAATACTTATGAGTTCAAATGAGAAATCCATGAAAGAAAGCGCTAAAAGAGACAAGTTGTCTAACTTAATTATACTTTTCATTGCTATATATTTTAGATGCCTCTAAATGAACTGCCTTGGATTTGAATTGATATGGGTTTACTTCTTATAGCTAAACTATTCTAAAAATCTTAATAAACTTTAAATGATCAAACTGAACATCATTACAGTCCTAAGGCATTGTCAAGCCTATTTGGAAAACTTCATAGTTTAAGGTTTCAAATTGGAATTTCATTCTTAGTCATTCTTTCTATAATAATGAAAGGCTTAATCTCTTAAAAAGAATCAGAATTGATATAAAGATAAAATTCATAATCATAACACACAACATTAAAAGAAAACTTAAATAGAATCTTTAAGAGAACAATAAAATTCACTTAGCAAAAAAAATTAAAAACATCTATTTGCTTAAAACCTCTATAACTAGAACTAACTCCTCAATCCTTTGCTGAGCCTCAAATAACTCCTTCTCTAAAGTTGTAACTCTACCCATAACATCCTCATAAGCTATATAGTGGCTAGTCAAAAGAAGATCTGACCAAACATTTGCCTTCCCGGCATATCTCAATTCCTTCTTAAAATGCTTCACCTCTTCTTTTAAAAAGTAAATCTGGTTAATTCCCTTAATCCTACCTTGCTCCATCTTTGTCCACCTCTCAACTTTGTATATCATCTGTTCAATTCAATATCATCTAATATAGACAAAGTAGAGAATACTTAGGGTCACAACTAGTTTCTAAGAGACTCATTAATTCTATGGCTCACATCTCAGTAATTGTCTTCTTGGTAACAACAATAAGAGAGATACATTGGCAGTATAAATAAAAAATAGATCCTCATGCCTTAAAGACCCAAACAAGACCCAATACAATAAGATCTTGTATTTTTATCTTTTGAGTTATGAAGAATAAACTATGATTAAAAAACTGTTTGCATTCTTTTAATCACATATAAATATCTAGTGCTTGAATCAATATAAGAATGCACTTATGAAACATAGAACAAAACTCACCAAGACAAAACTTTATAAGGGATAAGAAAATTAGAAATCATGGAGAATAAAACTTAATCTTTAGAAGATAAATGCAAAAGTAAACAATCATAATATTATATCTAAAAGATTTAAAACCTTAAAAGAAATAAAAGAAAATAAAATTATTTATTTGGCCAAAACATCAACAACCATCTCCAATTCATCAATCCTTTGATAAGCTTTAGCCAACTCCATCTCCAAGTTTTTGATGCAATCTATGGCTTCCATATAAGCCACTGAGTTCCTAGTTAAGAGATGTTCGAAATGAGTAGTATTACCCTTGATGAATGACAAATCTTCCCTTAATTGTTTGATTCTATCATGAACAAACTGAATTCTCTCTATAGTATTGGAATTTGCATTATTAGCCTCAACCTGCTTCAAAGAAGAACTTGATAATGCCATGACTTCTTTGATGTTTGCTGAAATGCCATCTTGTTTCTAATCCTCTCTATACATGACAGAGAATATGAAGCATCTCTCCACTTCCCAAGAAACCCATTAACTTTGTCATTAAATTTCCTAACTGTCTCTCTTGATAATAATGATTGTCAGCTGTTGAAACAAAAGATAAGAAGATGCACATTAAAAACAAGGACCCAACATTGAACTCATCAAGCTAAAACTCTGCATTGTCACCATATTTACAAGCAATCATTTTTTAATATTAATTTGGTGTCCTAGTATGAAATAATCATGATTTTGATGAATAATATATGAATTGATACATGCTTAAAAGATGTTTATGTATAAAATTCTTGAAATGATAATTGAACTATATGTGAAAACTACTTACGCACTTAAGATTTCAACTATATCCTTGATACTAATTAAAATCATAATGCCCTTGATCTTTCACAAATATGCTTGGCACATGATTATGCTTGAAAATTGTTCACTCAATTTAATGTTTGAATGTTGCCTATAACATGAAGTTGTGCCTTCTATTGATGAAAATTTATCTTATTTCAAATTCATATATATACATTATACGAGTTAAACAATATAATAAAAGAGCATGTGCTACAATTTTTTTTTATCATAGGAGATAAGTGACCTATGTAATGAAGAAAGAATGAAAAATAAGTAAGGGCTTTAGGAGACTAGGGAGAAAGAAACTTAATTATATGGGATTAAATAAGTTAGGAGGAGGAGACTAAATGAATGAGGAGAAGAAGGATGTGTAGAACCTTTTTTATTCTAATAAAAATGGAGAGAGAAATGTGAGAGACTTATGTAAACAAAAAGGGGAAGAGTGATAAAAGGGTCGAACCCCATAAGGGTAAATTATTCATGTGGAAATTACAATTTTAATCATTACAGTTTTTAATCACAAGTCTTCAATATTTTTTTCATCATCAAAAAGAGGGAGATTGTCAGGATTATTGTATGTGATTTTGATGATAACAAAACTTGTATTAAGATAAATAAAATATGCTTAAATCGTTAACAATCATATGCATAATAATGAGTTGATAAATTTTAATCGATAATGTGAAATGTATACATAATCATAAAGGTTCAATTATTCAAGCATACATCTTTCTCTCATGGTGCGCTTAGCCTAAGATATCATTCTTTAATGAGTAAATTTGATAATCACATTTAGCACTATACAATATTGAGTTTTGATATCATGTGCTTAAATAGAGATGCATATTATCCTTACTCTACATAATGTTAAAATCATATGAGGATAAGTGCATTATGATTAAATGATGCATCTAAATCCTAACAACACAGTAAATGCAGAAAGTTTTAAGTGCAGGAATACAAATACCTGCCACAATACACTGCAATGTTTCAAATGAAGGATAATGAAGAACATAACTTGAGAAGAAAGAAGAAGAAGAAAATAATGGCTTTAAAGATGAGCTACGAGGAGCTTGCTTTATCTATTAAATCCAACAAGAAATCTTCACAGACAAATGCAATAACAAAAAAGGTTGAAGACAAAGCCATGATCAGAGAGCTCAAACTGTGGACCATCTATTAACCAAAGTTTGTCTGAGACAAAGTAAGAAGAAGTAATTTCATCATGTTCTCAAATAAATGAAGAAAGAAGAAAAAAAAAACAACCTCCCAAATAATCATGCATAAAGGGAAAAGACTTCGTCTAACCAACAAAGCTACAAGAAAGAATTTGCTTGAGGATAAAATGGCAAGATGTAAAGACAAAGTAAAGCAACTTCATCTTGGTAAAGATACACAAATCAAAAATGAAGTAAGAAGGAAGTTGCAAAAATGAACTCCATCTTTGCTCAAAAAATTCAGAACAAATGAGGGATTCGATTTCTTCTGCAGGATCAAATTCATCTGTTACTATAAACAAAGTGAAAGACAAAGTGGAAGTGGAAGATGCATAGTAAGGAAAGATGAAGTTGCATAGACAAAGTAGCTGCTTGGACAAGTGAACTTCAATGCATAGGCACATTCATACAGACAAATCTATAAATGAAGCGTAGAGCTTAATTTATCCAAGACAAAGTAAAGTAGAATTCATCTACCACTTTCAACGAACGAATGTGGAATAAAAGAAGAATATCTTACTTCATCTATTTGAGTAAGACAAAGCAAAGTTTATCTATTGATCAGTTTAACTTCATGTATAGTGCTTGAGTTTGTCTGTTATTTACAATAGACAAATCACACTCATGAAGGATTGACTAACAGGCAAATCTCATTGGAGAATTCATCTAAAATTTATAGTAGACAAATGCAGATAAAGAGAGGTCGTGACTTGTCTAAGATTAATTGATTTATGTGACTTACATCTGAATGGCATCTGCAATCATGCTTTCATTTTACAGACTCAATTTAATCACCATTTTCATCAATAATTGGCACTATAAGTTTTCCAGTTATGTCAAGTCAAAACAAGAAAAGACAATTCAATAACAACTCAAGTTCCACTCTACAAAAGAATGGCATTGCAGTAGCTCAAGACAATTCAGAAGACATACATCCCAATGGCAGAAATTTCAACGGTTGTCTATATTCAAATTTGCTCTCATTCTTGTATCAATCCCAACTTTCTACTCAGTAATGGTCAAGTTTCTAAAGATCTATTTAAGGAGATAGGATGATTCAAATGTGGTGAATGAAGATATTTCAAATGAGCTTAACCTTATGCAAATCCTTCTACCCATGGCCAAGAGCTTAAACCATCATCTATCTTTTAGGAGCTTCAATTTGCATATCTTTATGACCATTGAGTTTATATTTTGGGAAGATCTTTTTGTATTACTAGAGCTGTAAAAGATCTCATCTTCCCTTGTGCTTAAATGTGTATTAGTTTTCTGGTTAATCTAAAAAACTAGTGAGTTTATAGTGAGTTTGAGAAAACCATATTGTACGAATTGTTGGTAAGCTCTAGAAAACCATCAAGTTTGCTAGTGATCTTCAAAACCAGTGAGTTTCCTGGTGAGCTTGTGAAAACAAGAAGAGTACTAGGAGCACTATGATTATGCTCCCTAGATCTGGAATCCAAAAGAGTGTTGGGAATATTATTTATTCCCCTTAAAGTTGGAATCTAGAAGAGTACTGAAAGCACTATTATATTTTCATTATATTGAATATAGTAAAACCCGAGGCACAATGAGTGTGTGCTCTTGGAAGAGTGGATGTTGGAATGGGGTTCCTGAACCGCTATAAAAATCGTGTTTTTGTGTGAGTTTGTTTATTAGTTTGATCCTTCATGCACGTTACTAGTTTATTATTTACTTTACAATGCACCACACACAAGCATGATAGGGGTTAAGCAATGAATTTTTATATACTTAATTCACTCGTCTCCTCTTGGTTAAGCCATAGTATGGGAATCTAAACTGTTGCCTATTAAAATTACCAACAAAGTTAGCATTTTTACTAGGCTGTGCAAAAGTGTTACCTACCTGAAAATCCATGTTAGCATGTCTGCCATCATCGAATTCACATGTTACTCTCTGAATTTTCTTAACTAAAGCTTTCACATTGTCTATCTTTTGGTTCATTGCTTCAAACTGTGTAGTGAGTGTGCTCGCTTCATGTACTCTAACTGATCTTCTCATTCATAACCTTTTAGTAGGCCATTGATAACTATTAGATGCCATCTCCTCCAATAAGTCATAGGCTTCTTCTAGTATTTTATTATTCAATGTTCCCCCTGCAGCTGCATCAATCATAGAATGAAAGTTTAGACTAAGCCATTGTAAAACATGTGTATCTACATACATATAGGTAATCCATGATGTGGGCATCTCTTTAACAGCTCGTTGAATCTTTCCCATGCTTTATACAAAGATTCATTATCCATTTGTAAAAAAATTGTAATATCATTATGCATCTTGGCAGATTTTGTAGAAGGAAAGAATTTACCAAGAAACTTCTATATCATAGCATCCCATGAAGTGATTGATCCTGTAAGTCAAGAAGAAAGCCAACTTTTAACCTTATCTCTTTGAGAAAATGGAAATAACCTTAATCTAATTACATTATTGAAAACTCCATTATATTTAGTTGTATCATAGAGTTCAAGAGAAACATCTATGTGGCTCTTTGGATCATCGCTTGAAAGTCTACTAAATTGCACCAATTGCTAAAGCATCTAAATGAGAGATGACTTCATCTCAAAATTGTTAGCTTGAATTGTAGGTCTCCTAATTCTTCATATGTTGGCCTTAATAGTTGGAGCAATATAATCTCTTAAGAGCTTGTGTGGATTTTAGCCACTTCAGCTTCCTCCATCTTTTCAGTTTGAATCCTTTGTTCTCTTATTTGTCTTCTAAAAGTTTGATCAATTTTAGGGTCAAAGTCAGCTAAATTGCCTTACTGACTTTGTACCATTCACCACTCTCTACAATAATGAAAATAACAAAAACAAATTAAATTTAGAAATCAAAATGAACTAAACCTTAGAATCTATAAAATCCAGGGTGGTAAAAATGAGGGAAAATTTAAACATTGATTATGGCATGATTAGCCATGAGGAGAAATTTGTTTTGAAATAAAATGATTCAAGTATATATGAACTACACAAAAATCAAATGTAATTATGAAAATTAAAGTATATACAAATGGTTATACAATTTGATTCCTAGCTATTTGAGAAAAAGTATTATGCATTTTATGTCATTACTATGTGGGAAAATCATGGAAAAATGAAGCTACAAGAGATGGTTGAAAGAAGACTTGAAGGGAAGGAGCAATAGGAAGAAATCTGGGGTGGCAGGTCGGGTACCATGACCCCCAAATGAGGGCCGTGACATCAGTTCATGAGGTATGTAGGGAGAATGACAGCCAATGGATTTGGTACCAGAGCCGGCATCGGTGGTGAGGTGGTGGAGCACTGAATGTCTGATTTTCTTAAGTGGTTTAGCTCCCTGTTTTTTCCCATTCGTCCCATCTTCTTCCCCACAACCCAGCCTCATGACCCAACCCCTCCATGATCTATTTTCATGTCATTTTAGCTAGAAAATCACCATGTTTACATGTGAAAGCCTGGATTCATGCATTTAAACTAAAGCTTCAGTTGTTTGGATGTTGGAAATAGAAGCAAAATCCATTTTAGCTGCTATTGGTGGAGGATTCTTGCAGATTGAGGTTAGATCTTCATGTAAGAGAGGAAGTAATGCTTGAATTTGAAGCTAAACTTCTTTTCCCCAATTGATTTCACAAATTTTTCTTTATTAAGTTTTCATGCTATCCGTTAACAGTGATTTTGGGAAAAAATGAGATAATTATTGCTAAAATCATGGAGAAAATGATTAATTCATTGATTATACTAAAACTCAAAGGAGATTACAACCCCACCATTCTGTCATATCACCAAGACATCTTCAAACACTACCCATCAATTCCAACCCACAATTGGAATCCTTTACCTATCATGTCAGCTAAAAAAATAAACAAGAAGGTGTGAGTTCATATGAACTCAGTAAGTAGGCAAAAATCAAAGATAATAAATAATTAAAATAACATGTTCACAATCAATAATAAGCCCTAATCAATAAAATAATGTGGTTCAACTGAAATATGAATAAACGTGATTCACATCTCAACATCCAAGCAACCTGTTATCACATTTTGTTAACCCCATATCATGTCTATCATTAAAATACCATTAATGATTCTTTCTAATTCATATAACAAATTTTTAATACAATAATTCTATATAACATGAACCATAATCATACAATGTATCACATTTCTTATTAAACCCAAAGTAGAGAATATTATCTATCTCTTCAAAACCAATGAACCAATTTATAAACAAAACAACAAATATTTCAATCCAAGGGATATTCATTATCCCTTCAACCAAAGAACAACATCCTTAACCAAATATAGGATATCCATAATCCCCATCCAAACCACACATGTCACAGATATAAGTAATGGGACATTATATATTCCCATCCATACATACAATCAAACAATAAGGAGGGAGGGCCTACTTACTTCCATAGTGAACTACTCAATTATTTTCATTTTCAATCTCCCAATCTCACGCCAAGCTTAATGGATTCTACATAATTCACATATATCATTACATATACACACATGACTAATTCTCATTATTAAAATAAAATACAATGTTCAAATACCATAACTAATCCATTGACAAGTCCACTCACTTCTCAAGTGAACAATTGTACTTTTAACATTAGCCATAAATTTATTTACTTTTGTAATTATGCATTAAAATATACTATTTTTATGTTTTATTCATACCCAATTCATGCCAAAATAAGATTAATTAATCACATATGGTTTCTCTTTAATTCATTTCATCAAACACCTTGTGAACATCACTTAGTTGTAAGTTTCTCAATCAACATGGATTAAGAGATTTCATTCCTAGCTACATATAATGAACCCATAGCGTAATTAACATCAATTTTACTTTAATAACATGCTAATCCAACTTATAATATAATTAAATCAATGCATAATCATATTTTTACACAAAAACACTTAATTACTATTCACACAAGTTACTGTTGATAGCAAGGGTAAGTCAAAAATCACATTTCCAAGTCTAAATTATTGCAATATATTAATAGCAAATAATTACTCCATTTCCCCATGAATTCTATAACAAAATCTCATCATTTATATTCCAATATTATTGTACACAAATGGATTGAAACCTTAGCAAACCAAATTTTATGATTTCTCATGCCCAAATCACCATAATCCATCCATAAAATCATTTTTCCCATGATTCGTAAATCAATTCCATATCAAATCTCCTCAAAAATCACTGTTCACAAAATCTACAAAACCCTAGCTAAGTAAAATAAAAAAAATTGATTGGGGAAAACAACCTTACCATGAAATCCAAGCACTGCTTTCATTCCAAAGCATGAATCCATCCCCAAATCTTCAAGAATTAGCCATAAATCATGCCCACTAAGATTTTTAGCCCAAAGAAAATGCCCAAATAGCAAGAAGATCGAGTTCTAATCGATAAACACATGGTTTCTCATTCAAATCTAGAAGATTTCTAGCTAGAACAACTTATAAGTCAAGTTTAGGATGGTGGGTTTCAAGGGTTGGGATGTGGCAACTAGAGCAAAAGAGGAAGGAGGAAGAAAATAAAAAATATAGCTAAAGAAGCCCTTAAAAAGTCATGTTTTTTGGTGCTCCGATGTACCACAAATATTCAATGTTGCAGTAAAGTGCCATAGCACTAAACGTACTGCCCATTTCCCATTTTTAAATCAGTATTGCAGCACAATGTCGCGGCACAGTGCTGCGGCACTAACTTGCTGCTAGCCCAGAGTAGTTTTCATAAATTGGCCATATCTCCCTCACATAATGTCAGAATTAGGTGATTTTTTATCCCTTTAAAAGATAATTTCAAGATATATAACTTTTATGTTTATTATAGTTTCTATTTCAGTCTTTAAATATGATTAATTTTGAGTCAAAGTGATACAATGTGTTTTATCCCAATTTACAACTCTAGAGACATCCATAGTATTTTAACTTAAATTTTCTCATACAATATCCAATTCATGTTATTATTGATTCATTGTCTGGAAAATTTCAAGGGATAACACTTTTGTGTTAAACACCATTTCTTAATCATTCATCTTATATACCAAAAAGTGGGTACAAGTGGCACCTATATTATTTTCAGCTTCATGTTCTCATACAACTATATTCAAAATATAAATTAAATTTGAATTTTTCTTCATTTGTAACACTCAATAACACCATAATGTGGTCAAGCATGTAATTACCTAAAATTAGCACCTCTATATGTTACATAAATCAAATCAATCTCAAATATATAAGACATGTAGAGCCACTTACTTCATCCAGCATCTTTCACCTTCAAAAACATGATATATAAACATATCCCTTCCCTTTGAACTTTGATATTTTTCTTTTATTTTCTATTTTTCTTTCACTTTGACATTTTTTTTAATTTTAAGAACAACAACATATTCTATTTCACCAATCATAGTCATTCCATAAATTTTGACACCCCCACACTTCATTTCATGTACATCCATACATAGTACAATGATGACCCACGCTACACTAGATCTATAGCTTGGGTAAAGATATTATTTTTTTGAGTTCCAAGCTTGTCACATAGGTTCACAATAAAAAATTATAAAGCTCAAAGGGGCTCAACAAGAAGAAAAATTAATCACAAGGTAAGCTATTTGGCTCATGTAGTTCAAAACAAAGAAGGCCTTAATCATATTCATGCATGCATGTATCAATGTGATATCAAAGAGAATCAAGGCAAGTTCTAGAGAAACAAATCCATGAAATAATATCTCTCATGAAGAAAAAGAATGAGACTAATGTGGATGTGTTAGTCTAGAGGCTCAAAATCTCATTAGCTTTTGTTTACAAAATTTAGTCATCACCATTGTCAAGGAAAATAACTGAACCAAGCAATTGCAATTTGAAAGATTACTTATTCAAAAATGTTATAAAATTTTCAAGATTATTTGAATCTTGCTCATGACATCCTCAACCTCAAATCA
This sequence comes from Pouteria campechiana, assembly GCA_036873735.1. Classification (NCBI taxonomy): domain Eukaryota; kingdom Viridiplantae; phylum Streptophyta; class Magnoliopsida; order Ericales; family Sapotaceae; genus Pouteria; species Pouteria campechiana. The sequence continues at coordinate 18,523 of JAYJMB010087895.1, forward strand.
TCTGAAACTGCTGAAAAAAAGGGTAAAACTAACTCTTTCTCAAATTTTTTTCAAAACTAAAAGCAAAGATAAAAACACAACCTAAACCTCAATCCCCTCCCTCACACTTAAAATTTACATTGTCCCTAATGTAAGGTCAAATGCAAAGAAGATGCAAAAATAACCATAATATAAATGCAAAAATAAAAAGAAAATAAGAAAAAGAAATACAAACTCCCCTTGGGTTGCCCCCCAAATAGCACTTTTGTTTATAGTCGTTAGCTCTACTCATTGCATTTTTCTTCAATCTAGAGCAATTGCAAAGTAGAAATAATGAAGCATGCATGTAGATGGGTCAATTCCTTTAATATCTTTCATTATCCAACCAATAGCCCTCTTATACTTCTTAAGAACTTGCACAAGTCTTTCTTCTTTTAATGTACTAAATTTATTGGAGATGATCATTAGCAAAGTTCCTTTGTCTCCAAGGAACATGTACTTAAGGTGATTAGGAATAAGCTTTAAATCTAGAATAGAAGCTAGTGAAACAAATGGTAAAAGCTCTTGTTAGAAATTGGTAACTCAATGTAAGGATCATTACTTGATTTTGGTAACTTCGGAAAGTCATCCAATATTACAATAATTTCCTATAAATCAGTACTGAAAGGTAACACCTCATTCTCCTTCTCAAGATGTTTACGAATAGTAATTTTTAATTCATTTTTTCTATCAAGTTCAAAAACTTCCTGTACATAAGAATTAATCACATCAATGGAGTAAACAAGATTATCATCATCAGGATATTTCATGGCATCATAAATGTTAAATTTAACAATTTCACCATCAAATTCCATGGTAACTTTGCCACTATGAACATCTATCTTAGTCTTAGATGTCTTTAGGAAGGGTCCTCCTAACAGAATAAAAGTAGTTTGATTACCATTCTCTATATCTAGCACATAAAAATCAGCAGGGAAGATTGAATCATTGACTTGCATAAGAACATCCTCAACTACACCTTTAGGATAGGCATTGGATCTATCAGCCAATTGAATCATAACACCAATATTATTCAAAGGTCCTAGTTTCAAAGAAATATATAAAGAATATGACATAACATTAATGGAAGCTCCTAAATTTAACAAGGCCTTTTCAAGATTAGTGTTACCTATCATGCAAGGGATAGTAAACATACTTGAATCATTATACTTTGCTAAGAGTTTTCTTTAAGTGATTGCAGAAACATTCTTCCCTACTCTTACCTTCCCTTAAAGTTTCTGTTTCCTCTTTGTTGTACACAATTCTTTCAAGAACTTAGCATAACGAGGTACTTGTTTAATGACATCAAAAAGTGGAATGTTTATCTTGCATTTACGAAAACTTTCAAATAGATCTTGATATCACTCAATTTTTTGAGATTCTGCTAAAGCTTCAAGAAAAGGTGGTATCGACTTATATTCAGAAAAAAGTGGAAACCTACATTGAGTTACTTCATTACCCTTAGGAATGTCTTTATCTGCAATAATGCTTTTCTCTTTGGTTTCCTCCATTAGTGTAAGAGTTGCTTTTGCTAAAATTTCAACCTCTTTACCACTCTTCAAAATGATTACACTCAAATTTTCTCCTGGGTTTAACATCGTTTGAGAAGGCAATTTCCCTAAACTTTGTGTCTCCAGCCGATTGATTGTGGTTGTCATCTAACTTACTTAATTTTCCAAACTCTGAATGCTAACCTTCATCTCCCATTGAAATTGTAAAGTGTTAGAGGCAAGAGACTTAACAATGTCTTCTAAAGACATACTAGAATTAGAAGTTTGTCCCTATTGTGATCTAGGTTAGTATGGCTGTGATGAGAATGCAAAATGTCATATTTTATTCTCCTAATACTTCATCTTTTGCACCTATTTGATTCCTAAATATACT
>JAYJMB010087896.1:0-20424 GCA_036873735.1 Pouteria campechiana
TGCTGGTGTCATCAATCGGTCGGACAGCTGCTCGGCTACAGCTAGATGGCTCCCTTTGATTTTCCATGGCCCAACATCAAGGAAAAGAAAAGAAAAGAAAAGCAGAGCATTTACTTATAATGATTTCAACTCCAACATGCTGACTATAGATCTGTGCTTAAAGCTCAAACCATCTACAATGTTTTGTAGTTTGATTTCAATAGATTTAATTGGTTTATTCATTTAGTAATTTAGCATTTAACCTCTGTACAAATTAGCCTAGCAAGAGGCATAATCATGTACAAGTTTTCTTTGTGTTCATTTGCTTCAGCAAGTAAAGAGACTTGTTGTCAATATAAGTTTGTTGGTTAACTTGAAAACCAACATTTGTATAAGTTCATTAGTTAGCTTGGAAACCAAACAGTGTATAAGTTTGTTGGTGAGTTTGGAAATCAAAATTTGTAAGAGTTTTTTTTTGAGCTTGGGAAAGCCAACCATTGTTAGTGGAACTTGAATGTAGCAAGGAAGGCTAACTCAGAGAGTGGAGTAAGTACTAGGTTGGGTTGAATCACTATAAAAATATCCTTATCTATGTGCTGTGTGATCTACATCCTTTTATTTTTAGCACTTTACTTTATTTTGGCTAGAAATTTTAAAAGCTTAATTCACCCTCTCTTTTAAGCTACTATCTGAATGGGACCAACACTCACCCTTTTTGTCAATCAGTCGAGGTCATGGAAGTAGTGGGTGCTGCTTGAGTGTTTGCTGGCTCCCCTTAAATTGGAGGTGAGATATGAGCTCTAAGAAAGTGAAGGTAAGCTCAAGTGCATGATAGGTAAGTGCTTGAGTGATATCCTAGGATGATGATATGTGCATGGGAGATGTGTGTGTAGGAGCAGAAGTGCTAGGCTAAGAAATGCCAAAGTGAGAGAGAAGAAGATCAATCTTCCCTCCAAGTGTCTACTCAAGTTGAATATTGTTCACTTGAATCTAAGTGACATCCTCACAAAGTTGTCTAACCTTAGTGGCAAGCTAAGTGAATGCAGAAGAAGGATGTGATAATGGCTAGACTAAAGATAGGGCATGTGATGAAGTAGAGGACTGTTTAGTAGTAGGATCTCTTACACTGTCTCCTCTCTCTCTCTCTCTCTCTCTCTCTCTCTCTCTCTCTGATCCTCCTCCCCATAGGAGGGTGCCCTATTTGTTGCTCCTCCTATTCTCCTCTCTTTGCTTGACTCCTCATCATCCTTCATTTCTCTTCTATGCCTCTCCTCCATCTCTTGCCCAGAGTCTTCCTCTCTAACATGCATCCTCTTAGGGAGCGTATCTCTAACCCAATCCTTTTTCTAGGAGTACATAGTTAAACCGATTATCCTAAGGTGGGAACTAAAAAATGCTAAAAAGTCTTTATCAACCACATCCCATAGAGGACTACATGATTTGTCCACTGGGGTATATAGCTAAAAGTTGTGAATATCAACTTGGGCAAGCTCACATACTAGTAATGATAGATCACATATAAAACCTTCACTTCAGTAGCAGTGACTTACTCAGTTCCTCCCAACTTAGGCGTGATCATGTTTTCCATTGTCTTTCTTAACATCCTCACTTCAATAGATAGATCATTTGTCTTCGTGTATCTGTGAGTAGAATTATATATTATTCTTTATGCTCTAGTGGACAGTGCATTGAAGAGTTCTTCACTCTTCAATCCGGGCTCCTCTTCATCATAAGGTTACCCAAGAATCTCACCTAAATCTCTAGTAGGTGAGGTAGTGTGTGTGCCAAACTTGATATCTACCCCTTTCACACTACTGCAGTACTCTTTGGAGTTCCAGCTAAACAAAAATATGAGGACAAACTCATTATATATGGGTGCATCATACTCCATAAGGTCAATCCACCACTGATAATTTATCATAGCTCAAATGTTTGACTTATATTTGTCTAGGAAATCAAAATTAATCTTCCCAAGCACGTGGATTGGCATCCCAAACATTGTAGTATAGAATTTGAACTTTCAACCCTCAACCCCAAAGTAACCTCAACCCCAAAGTAATAATTGGGAAGGTCACATGGAGCAAACTTGGGTTTCCCTCAACCCCAAAGTAATAATTGGGAAGGTCACGTGGAGCAAACTTGGGTTTGGGAACCTTTTTCCCACCCACTTCTTCTGGAAATGTTCTCAAGTCAAACATCCTGAAGTTTTCTCATCCTTCTACTCTTTGACCCATTTCCACTTTTACCTCATCTTCCCTATTATGCTCAAGTGAATGAGTGGGTTGGGATTATTTGTCCCTATGGTCCAGCTTAACCCAAGAGGGAAGGGTTGAATTGGATTTATAAAATTTTCTTTCTTTAACCTTGGTTAACTCAAATTCCCTCTTTTGAACAATTTGCTAAGGTATGTGATAGAATGTGGAAATCAAAATGCAAATAGCAAGTAAGTAAGCCAATCACACAAGGCAAACACAATATATCATGATTCGGGACAACCTCCCTACCCCATTTTTCCAAGAACACACCCCTTGTGTATTGGGTTCCACATCTCGTATAGGGAATACAATTAATGTCTCTACACTCTTTCTAGATTCCATCTCTAGGGGGCATAAACAATTTAGCAATCAATTGTGAGATACATTCTAAAAATCAAGTTGCTCTTCTTGATTCTAGCTCAAGGGGGCTTAAACACACCTTAATAAATAGATTGTGAGACACACTCCAATAATCACACTTATTCTTCTTGAGATAGGTCTCCTAGACAAACTCAAGGAATACACAAATGTAAATAATAAAGAAATTACACTTTTTGATTAATGTATCATTGTAAGCACATGGGAAGCCTTATAGTCGTTGAATTGCTTTCATTGATGCTGAAGATCTTCCTTTTGTGCTGATGAAGGTCTTGAATGTTGAATATGAAGCTTGAAAGCTCTTGATGTAGATTAAGAAGGTTTAGTGCTTTGGCATTATGTTGCAAAGATATCTTGAAGTTTTTGGCTCAACCAACAACCTTAGAATGTTCCAAGATTTTTTCTTAAATAGATCTCTCAAAAGCTAGACCATTAGAAATGATTGCGTAATAGTACATGGCTTTGCAACATTAAAAGTTACAACCATTGGAGTTGACAGGAGGTATCGCACACAGCTACAATTTCGACTGTAGTCCAGGTGATATGACAGGTGGTAGGGTATATCAGCTGCGGTTTGAATCTTGACATCTTAAAAAATGCATGCTATTGTCTATTGGTAGGCAGTACTACAAGTAGCTGCAGTGTTGGTTGTGCTCCAAGTGGTACAAGCAAGCGGCATGGGCTTTGCCAAGCGATTCTTCTTTTGATGCGGTAGGTTGGATCAAGTGGCTATTATGTCCCTTAGTCTCGGTTTAACCCAAGAGGGGAGGGGTGAATTGGGTTTATAAAAATTTCTTGCTAAACTCCCATTTAACCAAGTTTCCTCTTTTCGTGCTTTTGTACAATTCATGATAAGATAAGTAATAAAATAGTAAAATACAAGGAAATAAATCAATCATAAGTAGCACACAAAATTTATAATGGTTTGGGCTAACCTCCTTACTCCACTCTTCCAAAAGCACACCCTTTGTGCCTTGAGTTCCACTATCTCACTATAATGGAATACAAATTAGTGCACCTAGCACTCTTCTAGATTCTAGCTCTAGGGGGCATAAACAACTTAGCAATTTGATTGTGAGACACACTCTAACAATCAAGTTCCTCTTCTTGATTCCAGCTCAAGGGGGCCTATAACATTTAGTGCCTCTGCACTCTTCTTGATTCCAGCTCAAGGGGATGTAAATACAAACTAGCAGACTAACTACGAGACACACTCCAACAATTAAGAATGCTCTTCTTGAGCTTGGCCTTTGATAGCAACTTAAGGTAATAACAAAAATAAGGAAAAGAAAAGTTTACACTTTAAATGTGTTTCTCCGAATCTGCAAGAGAAGTCTTGATTAGCTTTGAATGCAGTAGAAATTGCTTCCTAGAAAGTATTTGAGAGTCTTTAATGGATGAGTGAAGGTTTTGAGCTTGGAGGTTTTTAGTTGCTTGCGTAAATGAAGATTTGATCTCAAAAAATGCCTGCAACTTTTGCTTGAATGTCCTAAAATGACTCCCTTTATAGTTGCATTTAAATTTCTATTGTTGGAAGTAGGCGACACTCATTTAATGCAAGGAAAGATTCAATTTTCCAACCATTTGAATTGTCAGATGGTACCATAGGCGGTTGCGGTATCGGCTTCACAGTAGGTGATATGGCAGGTTGTATGGTGAACTGGCTATGGTCAATTTTTTGGTTAAAACTCCCGCATCAACATCCCTAGCCACTTGTAGGCAGCTGTGGTATCGACTACGCTCTAAACTTTTTGAGACATTGCGGAGTCTGAAGGCTTCATTGCTTTAGACCTACTAAAGTTATACAAGTACACATTTCAACACTTCTAAAATAAACTTTGGAACATTTGAAATACTAACTTCAACACTTGTAAAGTAAGCTTCTGAACGTTTGAAATACTGGCTTGAACACTTCTAAAGTAAGTTTCAAAACATTTGAAACACTATCTTCAACACTTGTAAAGTAAGTTTCAGAATGTTTGAAACAAAAACTTTAGCACTTGTCTGAATCATCTTCTGAAATTTGTCATAGTCTAAACTTCATTTCAGCATTGCTCTTTAGTTCATCTAAAGTGGATTTTGAGCATCTTAAATGATTTGTGTCTTCCACTTGTGTGTCCAAAACATGGCCTAAAACATCTGAAATAAGATTCCATTGTCTGAAATAAGTTTGAACTCCTTTTGAAGCTTTATTTTTTTTGAAGAATGTCCAAAATAAGTGTGAAATTGTTATTCTACACATCTAAAGTACTTTTACTTCTCTAAATATGCTTTTTCGATCATCTTAAGACTTCATACGTTCTTTACTTGCTTTGCTTGCATCTGAAAACTTCTGAAACTTGAGTTCTTTTGAGTGTAAATTCTGAAGTTCTAAATTTTGGATAACTCCCCTTGAAACTCTGATGCTTTAAGTTTGAAACCTTCTACATCATCTAAAATCTAAAATCTTCTTCTTCTAAAATTATTTCTACAGTTTTTCATCTCAACAAACTCTCATTAGTTCTATTAATCAAGTTGTGTTATCATCAAAACTAAACCAGTGGAGATAAAAATGGTGCCTTTGGTTTCGATTGTAGAATTGCAAGCACTACTCACATGCTGCTACGACTATCCAAGAACTGTACTTCCTCTTAAGACATTGTAGGCAGTATCTGTGGGTGACAACAATGCAATTGCATAGCAGGCAATATCCATTGGCAGCTATGCTATCGGCTACAAACCTACACTCCATTTTATGCCCTTTGATATTTTATGAATTGTGACATTTTACATAAATATTCTTTGTGTATTTATTAATCAGGAAAATATCAGTAACCATATTTGATTTGCAAGATAAAGCATTCACAAGGATGCATTACCTTGAGAGTCACTTCAAAGTGGACTCTCCTGGACTCTGTGGAGGCTCTAGATGTAGTTCCCCTTGATGTGGAGGCTCCCCCTCATGTCCTAGATTACTTTACCCCTCTTTAGGGTTTAGAGACAACTACCTTGGGGTGCCATTGGATGTGAAGTGTGATGTAGGGGATGGAAATAGAAGAATAACTAAGGGATATGGTAGATATTTGATAGAAATGGAGATTTAGGAAGAAAAAGGGAGTCATAGTAAGAAAGGAATGGAAGAGAAAATGAACCGGCATGAAGGGGTTTAACCCCTTTTTAAATCGATAGGCACCTCAAGTGCAGATGCTTGGGGATAAGGCGGCTCCCATGCTAGAAATGAGTTTTCCTAAATTCTCTATTTTTGAATTTTTAAGTTATTCCCTTAATATTTTAGTATTCTTGTAATCATAATTTTTAATAATTCATCGCATATTTTCAACCAAATCATCACAAAATGATCACTTTTAATATTTTAGAACAAATCATCACAAATACACATAATTATAGTTTTGATAATGCATGATCCTATGTATTTGTGTCTATCATTCCCAATTCTCCTTTTATAGTATAAAAACTATCAAGTGACAATGGTTTAGTGAATATATCAGCAAGTTGAACATTCATAGGCATATATTCTAAACATACATCATGTTTTTCTTATTAATGCCTAATTTTAATATGTTTAGTGCGTGAATGTAGTACTAGATTTCTTATTAAGCATATTGCACTAGTATTATCACACCTTATAAGGATGTCTTTGTAGACCAATCTATAATCTAGAAGTTACTATTTCATCTAAAGCAATTATGCACAATAACTTCCAGTTGTAATATACTTGGCTTCTATAGTGAATAGAGCTACGCTAGTTTGTTTCTTGAAACTTAAAAAATTAACATATTTTCAAGAAATTGATAGGTTCCACTAATGCTCCTCCTATCAACTTTATATCCTCCAAAGTCAATGCCTAAATATCCAATAAATTTAAAACTAGATCCTTTCAATTAACAAAGCCCTAGACTTGGTGTACTGCTAGATACTTAAAAATTTGTTTGACTATAGAAAGGTGTGATTCTTTTGGACTTGATTGGAATCTTACACAAAAACAGACACTAAATAGGATATCTGGCTTAGATGCAATCAAATAAAAAAGTGAACCAATCATGCTACAATAGATATTTTAATCTAGTGGTTTATGTTAGTCCCATGTAATAGATAGCTCAAAAGGGAAGGGGTGAATTGGGCATAAAAAAATTATGGTCAAATAAAAATTAATGAGTTAAGTAGAAGTTATCATGTGGCACATATGCAATTTCCATATATGTTCATTTGGTCATAATGGCTACTTCACTTCCAAATTCAACTTCCCTTAACTATACTTATTTCGCATAAATAATTATTTATGTAGTAATGTGTGAAATGTGATGATAAAATAACTACGTGCAAAGTAAAACAATCAAGCAGACAAAACACACAAAAAATTTTATAGTGGTTCGAGAATCCCATCCCTACATCCACTCTTTCAAGAGCACACACTCATTGTGCCTTAGGTTTCACTATATCCCATATAATGGAAATAGAAAAGTGCTCCTAGCACTTCATCTAGATTCTAGCTTTAGGGGGGGCATAAAAAGTGTTTCCAACATTGTTTTGGATTCTAGTTCTAGGGGAGCATAAACATAGTGCTCTCGGCACTCTTCTGGTTTCATGAGCTCACCAGGAAATTCATTGGTTTGTAAGATCACTAGCAAACTTGTTAGTTTTCTAAAGCTCACCAGTAACTCATATATTGTGATTTTCTTAACTTCACCACCAACTCACATAGCTGATTAACAACACTCATTTTACACATTATATTGCCTTTTTTACTAGGTTGATTTGAACATAGTTTGAACACATATAAAATGATTTCTCATTGAAGTTCATTAGATATCAATAATTCAGATGTCTGATTAAGATAGAACTTTTAGGCTCATTGTCTATCAGTGCAATGGAGATTGATTATCTAGGAGGAAGCATAGTCTGATTGAGAGATATTACTCGTTTAAGCTCTATTTTTATTTTTCTCTTAGCTTGCTCAACCTTCTTCGTTAACACTGCACTACCTTTATATTGCTTCAGAAATTTCTACCCATTGTAGGTATCTAGTTTTTTTTTTGAATGTTGAAAACCATTCTGAATTTTCTCCCACTGAAAAGCTGTCTTCTTGATAAACTCATTTGTAACTGGAAAGCCTGCAGTGCTATCTGAAGAAGATGCCTTTTCAATTTTAGTAAACACTGAATAAAGACTTTTTTGCTTGAATGACTCTTTCATTATTTTAGAAAGATGCCCATTAAGCTTGAATGGATGTAGCCTCTGAAAGTCACAACTTGTATTAGAGTGAAGACTGTTTCCTTTCAATTTCTTTTCATCTTTAGCTAAGCTCAATTTGTCCGGTTTGTTTAATAGAATCTATTCCAAATGAGAGTTTGATCGGAGAGTGCAGTCATTGATGTCTAGTACACATGGCTTCTACTCTTCATGATATGTCATATTTTATCTAAGGACTTTGTCTGATCAAGTTTTGGATTGTCTCCTGTAAGTAACAGATAAAGTGGCTCTGAGTAGATCCACACTTTATCTATATAAATTTATTTCGGATCATTGCAGCATTTTACTTTGTCTTCTAGATTGTCTATTATAAGTGATAGATGAAGTATAGGGGTACAGACAAATTTCTTCTCTTTACTACTCATTAGATGAAGTTCTTCTAACAGACGAGGTTTCCTTTCACCAGACAAAGTAGCTTTGTCTATTGTAAGTAGCAGATGACTTTTGTTGGCATGGACAAAAGCTTCTTCATAGTAAACAAAATTTCTTTCACCAAAAGAAGTTTTCTTTCACCAGTCAAGGTAGCTTTGTCTGTTGATTTGTCTATTGTAAGTAACAGACTACTCTTATTGGCATAGACAAGGCTCCTTCTCATCAGACGAAATGACTTTGTTTGTTGTTTGTTTGTAGAAATCTACAGATGAAGTTATAGGCTGCAGACAAAGTCTTTCAAATGGTTTGTCTGTTGACTTGTCTATCATAAGTGATAGACGAAGTTATTATGTGTAGACGAATCCTCTTTTTTGTCGTTCATATGATTGATTGTCTATTAGAAGTAACATACAAATTGTTGAGCCATAGACGACTCAATTCTTCAATGGTCGTCTGATGGTTTGTCTATTGCAAGTGTTAGACAAACTTGCAGATAAAGATGGTAGATAAAATTATTCTTTTGTAGCTACTGTGTTGCTTCTACTTCGTCTTCAATGTCTTTTGTAGAAGATTGCAGATAGATTCCTTATACTTCTTCAGTTTCAAATAGACTTTAGATGATAAATGCTTGAATAATTTAACTTCATTTTAGCTCTTCATTTGTCTAAGTTCAGCTTTGTTTCATCTCTGCTTTTGCAAACTGAATTTGTCTTTATGTTGTAGACAAATGTTGAGTATAAGCAGTTTATCTGACTTGTCCATGGAATAATTTGTCGGAATCTTTCTTAAGCAGATGCTCTTAGATACTGACTTTATCCATGGGAGTTTTATCTGATCACTCATTGAGGCTTGAACATCATAGCTATAGATACTCTTTATTACTTCTTTTCAATGTTTCAGTGTCATTCATTTTGATCATCCTTGTCTTCATCTGGTCAGTGGATCTTGCTTGCCGATGTTTTCCTTGTGTAAGTTATCCATTATATTTAAATTATTTCCCTATATATTTATATTTTGTTTCTGCAATGCTTGGGAACATAATTATCAATACCATAAATGTTCACTCATATGTTGTTGCTCATCATCAAAATTTGTTTGTTTGCTATATGTACCATTTGGTTCAATAGTTTATCCTTTTTATACTTCTTCAATCTTGTTGATGTGCTCATGGGAGTGTTTGCAGTTTTTACTTCTTCCATTTTGTACTTCTTGAGCATCTCCCTTATATACTTGGACTGGCATATATAGATTCCATCTTCTCTTTGCTTAATTTTGCAGTCCAAGGGAGAAGTTTAACTCTCCTATCATACTTATTTTAAATTCAGCCTGCATGATTCTTGAAAGTCTTGACAAAGAGATTCATTAGTGGCACCAAAAAAATATCATCTACATAAACTTGCACTATCAAGATATTCATGCCATCACTTTTTATAAATAATGTAGTATCAACTTTTCCTCTCTTAAACTTATGGTTATGTAACACCCCACTCCCCAAGCACTGCCATTTTATATTTCAGAGAAGAATTCTATTGAAAATCTGACAAAGTCTCCCCTGAACTATAAGGATCCACACTTGTGCAACTATTTAACATAAAATACCGTATCTTCAAACATTTATAAATTATGGCCATAAGCAACAAAATACATTTATAAATAATAAAACACATCTATAGCTGTCCAAAATTGTAAGTCGCTTTGCAATGGAAAATGGCATAACTGAACCTACATGAGAATTTGTCCACATACAACACATACATTTTTCCACTACTATGACATGCCAATACAATTATGTTATACAAAACTCAATAGACAAATGATGAATTGATATGCAATATGGGGTTTCTAATCCCAAATTCACTAGGGTACCAAGAATTTAGCCACTAATGTCCAATCACGAGCACCAACCCCTAGTTGGGCTCCATTGCTTGACCTATCAGCTAAAATCATACATAAAATAAGATGAGTCCGGGCAAACTCAGTAAGTAGGCTGAATAGAAACCAATAATCAATATATTAATGCAATAACATGCTCAAAATTAGAACATACATGAATCCATGACAATGCAACTATATTCCCATGCTTATGAGGTACACGTCCTCATAGCCTAAGTTCATATGCAATCTCACTGTTGACTTTTATATTCCATTTCATTAAGGTGTTCATAGCAATACACATTTACCAACCTTCTCATCAATGCATTCTTGTTCATATAGATTCATCATTATCAAATCAATATCCCAGTCGATTCTTTCTAAGAATCATCCGTAAGTTGACCTCATAAATAGGACTCCTCAAAAGTCATGTTCATGAAGATACACTTATCACAATTATATTAGGATCAACACAATTGCCTTTTCATCTTGATGGGCACTAATCACTCCTACTAGGTTCATGACAGCTCAACCATTGCCTCTATAGCACCTCGCCCTCATTCCTTTATAAGGATTATCATTCTTCAATTATCTCTAATGTGTAGCTTAAGTGTATCAAACTCATCGTTACATGACTATTTCACACTATGTCATCTAGACATACCCTTACCTTTTTGATATGATATCGTAACCCCATCTTCTAGGCATCACCCCATAGGTGTCATATCCTAAGGACCATGTCATTTGGACATCTTACTCACATTATGTCAATTAAGATCACCCTGTTGAGGAATAACCACACATACATTATATACATGCCACTTAGGCATCCATATCATTCAATGACGCATGATGCACAATAAAATGCCATGTTATATTATATCAAGATTAGTTCTAAAGCAATACATGTGTAACACGTAGGGTGGTAATTTTTGGGTAATGACATGTGGGCATATATTGTATTTGTCTTTAGTATTAATATAAATGGAGATGAATTGAAGCATGAAAAATTTTGCTCCATTATGTAGAAGAATAAAATTTGAAATTGTGATTAAAGTTATTATTTAATAATGCCATGTATTTGGACATGATCTAGACTTATATGAAGGCAATTTTTGTGTATTTTCATGATGTATAAAAAGGAGACTATACATGTCTTTTAATGTTAAATTTATGTGAAAGATGTCATGAATAAGAGTATGAGGAAAAATAAAGAAGTCAAATGGAAGAAAATAGTAAAGGAAAAGGAGACAGCGGTATTGGCGCCACGGCACCGACTGACGAGATAAGTCAGTGAGTTGATTTTGTTCTTTCCATTCCATTTCTCCTTCTTACCCATGCCCTAGCCTTGAAACCCAACTGATGAGTGAATTTCATTCACTTATATTGCATAATACTCAGATTGTTAATGATGTTTATCCTTGAGAATTTGTGAGTTTTTCATTTGATTTTGTGCCCTTTTTGTAGGTGTTGTGATTAAAGAAAGAATAGCCTAAAGGAAGTATAAAAGGAAATGCAACTCAAGGATGAAGAAGGTGTGCAAAAAAAGTAAAATTTTGGGGTCATGACATTGGCGCCATTCAAAAAATTTGCAACATTTTCTATGGCATTTTCTGGCTAGATTTTAAGGAAATTTAGAGGGGCCTTTTGAGGCATCTTTACACTTCCATTTTTAGGATTTTTTGAGAGGGTTCTGAGGGGTAGAGCATTTGGTTTTTCTAAAAGAGAAAGAGGTAGGTGCAAGTAAGCAAGAAGAAGAAGAGAAAATATTCTTCATTGTGATGATCTTGTCTAAGGGGGTTATTTTGATTTTTATTATGAATTAAATCTCTTTTTCTAGGGTAAAGATGTAACCCTTTTTGATACTCTTTGTTGTGTCGATTGTTGGTTATAAATGGCTATATGATCTTGTTTCATTCATTATGTAGTTTGCAATGATTTAATTTATTTTATTATTTGATCACTAATATTATGAGTTAGATTGATTATCTGAGCATGGTTAAGGTAGAAACCATATGGTAAACTATGAGCTCTCTTGAATAAAAAAGATAGATGGTTAAGGTAGACACCATATGCTAAACCATCTCATTTTGGTTCACTATGTTCTTGAGCTTAATGGGTTTTCACCTCAATTATGCTACACACCATAGGTAATTAAAACGAATGAAAAAACTTAATGTGAACCTGCACACTTAATGGTAATGATCATTTATTTGAAAGAACAAACCTAAGTGAAGTATTGAATCCAACATTCTACTAGCAAAGGGGTATCATTTAGTGGTGAAATCGGATCCCTAGACCTTTTCATCTTGTTAATCTCACTGCATTATTATTAGTCATTGTTTTATCTACATTCCATTAGTTTTCTAAAATTCCACTAATCATTAATCCATATTCATTTAGTTATAAATACATTCTTTTTAAAGCTAGGATAGTTCAAAAACTAAAACTAATTAAGTCGGTTTGGTCATTCTATGTGGGATTGACCCTTATATTGCACACTAGACTATTATACATGCGTACAATTGTGAGGAATATAATTTGAACCATCAAGTTTTTGGCGTTGTTGCCAGGGAATGGTTCCAAAGTGATTTGATTAATTTATTTACAATTATTCTTTTCATTTTTGTGTATAATTGTATATAAGATTAGTTTTAAGTATTTCCTTCTTTCTGTTGCAGTATTGTGAATGAATGGAAGAAGATCTCTAGATCCAACTCTATTTCCATTGAACAATCGTACTAACAAACTGGAAATTAAAACAAAGAGTTTAAGTGAAGGAGAAGAAATACACATGGCTAACAATGTGGAGAGCCGAGTGGCTCAACAAGCTCAATAACTAATGAAAGAGTTTACATGCCCAATTATAAGGATTTCACCCTCATGCATTGCATTGGATGATGATGCTAGAAATTATGAACTGAAGACCAATTACTTATGAGATGTTTTCTATATACTCTAAAAAATGCATTCATGACATAGTTCATGACATTAGCTCCTGGCTCATTAACAAATGGGGAGCAATTTATAATAAATTCATTGGTAAATTCTACTCTCATGCTAAAACTGCTGAATTGAGAAGTAAAATAGCTACTTTCTCTCAATTGGATGGTGAAGTTTTCAATGAAGCATGGGAGAGGTTTAAAGCAATTTTGATTCAATGCCCTCATCATAGATATCCACTTGAGGTACTTAACAAATTTTTCTATGATGGATTGACACAACCATGCCAAGCTATGGTTGACAATGCTACATGTGGAGCCATGTGAGAAAAGACTCCAGAAGAAACTTATGACCTATATGAAATGCCGGGAGTAAATTCTCAACAAAAGAGTTTAAGAGGTAGATCTAGAGAACTTTATGAAGTGAATTCTAACTCTAATCTATCTATGTAGATGTAAGAGGTGGCTAAGCAGATGAAGGCAATGTGCTCTCTGATGGTGCACTTGAAACAACCATAACCTGCCCCAGCAGAGGTTTGTTCTTTTTGTGGTAATTTAGGACACTCACCTAATGTTTGCACTTCAAATGAACATTTTGTAGATGATGCTAAGCAAGCTAATGCAATGAACTTCTACAACTAATGACCAAAGAATGACCCTTACTCAAACTCTTACAATCCTGGTTGGAGAAATCATCCTAACTTCTCTTGGAACAATGACAGAAATCAGAATCAAGATGGAACTTTGTTTCAACCTCAACTGAAGAAGCCTACAGTTGAAGAAACCATGTAGAGTTTCATTCAAGCAATACAAATCCAATTTTAGAACAATGCAACCAAATTTCAAAACATTGATTTTGGATTCCATAACATGGAGGCATCCATGAAAAGAATGGAAACTCAGTTAGGACAAATTGCAGAAGCCATACAAAGCCACACTAGACAACCAGAGCAAGCAAAACCAATAATGACATTGAGGAGTGGAAAGGTAATTAATAATAAAGTTGGAGAAGAAACTGATAGTCCAATTGTTTCTGCAGGATTGGAGAAGGGGAAGAAAAAGGATGAGGAGAAAGTGCATCCAAAAAAGGTAGTGTTTCTAGTAGTTGACCCCCCTGTCAACTACAAAGCACCCCCACCATATGATCCTCTTGTCCCTTTTCCAGAAAGGTTGAAGCAGAGCAATTTAATAAATCATTTTTTGACATTTATGATATCCTTTCCAAGGTTAATATCAATTTTCCTTTGCTTGACATGATAAAGAACATGCTTGCTTATGCTAAATTCTTGAAGGAAGTAAATATAAGGAAGCATAAGTATGAGCCACATGAGAAAATTCTAGTCTTAGAGGCAGCCAGTACAATTTTACAGACACACCTTCCCCCAAAACTTAAGGATCCAAGTAGTTTCAATATCTCAATCACTATTAGAGGGACAAACAAGGTAAAGGCAATGCTAGACTTAGGTACGAGCATTAATTTGTTGCCTTATTCTGTTTATATACAACTTGGATTAGGAGAATTGAAACCCACTATAATGTCTCTACAATTTGCAGATAAATTGGTTAAATATCCTAGAGGCATTGTAGAGGACATTCTTGTGTTGATTTATAAGCTCATTATTCCTGTAGATTTTGTTATGCTTGACATGGAGAGGCAAATGATTTCAGAGAAAGAAGTACCTATTCTTCTAGGACGCTCTTTCATGGCAACCACCAAGACAATCATAGATGTGCATAATGGGAAGTTGAAGATGACTGTCTTAGATGAAATTGTGGAATTTTTTATTTATAATTCTTTATCGCTACCTTTAGATCTTAGTGGATGTTTTCAAGTTGATGAATTGGATTTACTTGTTTTATCAACTTTTGTGCAGGAGGAGATAACTGATAAATTAGAATTAGTGCTCACTACGGATGGATTGGAGGAAGATGAAGAAATAATGAATTTGAAAGTAGAACTTGATAGAGCAGGGCAAGTCAAAGAAGGGAAAGTTTCCAATGAAAGGTTGTCACATGTGAACCTAGAAGTGGAATAAGCGAGTGCTACATCACCCTAACTGGAATTGAAGCAATTACCTCAAAACTTAAAGTATGTATTTCTTAGTGAAAACAATACTCTTCCAATGAAAATTGCTTTAGACTTGTTTGTTGATGAAGAATATAAGCTGATGAATGTATTGAATAGCACCAAGGGGCTAAATTAGCCCCACTGTGTGCATCCATAAAATTTTGCTGAAAGATGATGCAAAAACTTCCAGAGAAGCTTAGAGGAGACTTAACCCACATATAAAGGAAGCTGTGAGAGCAGAGGTGATCAAATTGTAGGATGCAAGTATTATCTATCCAATCTCTGACATTAAATGGGTAAGTCCAATGCATGTGGTGCTAAAGAAATCTGGTATTTTTGCTGTTAAAAATGACTATGATGAATTTGTGCCAATGCGAATGACTACAGGGTGGTGGATGTGCATTGATTATAGGAAACGCAATGCGGCCACAAGAAAGGATCACATACCCCTTTCTTTTATTGATCAAATACTTGAAAGATTGGCAAGCCATGCTTACTACTATTTTCTGGATGGTTTTTCATGTTATAATCAAGTTCTAATTACCCCAGAAGAGTAAAAGAAGACCACTTTCACTGGCCTATTTGGAACATTTGCATATCAAAGGATGCCCTTTGGTTTGTGCAATGCCTTTGCAACTTTTCAAATGTGTATGATGTCCATCTCTTTAGAAATGATTGAAATGTTTATTGAGGTATTCATGAATGATTTTTTTTGGTTTTTGGAGACTCATTTGATGATTGCCTTCATAACTTAAGATTGGTGCTTAGAAGATGTATGGAAATGAATTTGACACTAAGTTGGGAGAAGTGTCACTTCTTAGTGAAGCAGGGAATTGTGCTTGGACATATTATTTCAAGTAAAGGCATTGAAGTAGACAAGGCAAAAATTGAATTGTTGCAAAGTTACCTCCCCCAATTTCAATCAAGGGAGTTAGAAGTTTTCTTGGTCATTCAGGGTTTTATCGCGAATTTATTAAGGATTTCTAAAAAATTTCTAGACCACTCTGTAACTTGCTGGTTAAGGATGTAACTTTATGTTTTGATGAGGAATGCCTTGTTGCCTTCAACACCTTGAAAGAGAAATTGACATCAACCCCTATTTTAGCAGTTCCTTATCGGTCCATTCCATTTGAACTCATGTGTGAAGCATCGGAGTTACCTCATGTTATTCATTACGCAAGTAGGACTCTAAATGAAGCATAATTGAACTACTCTACCACTGAAAAAGAATTGAATGCAATTGTGTTTGCTTTAGAAAAAATTTATTCTTACTTGATTGGTTCAAAGTTAATTATTTATTCAGATCATGCTATGTTGAGATATTTGCTAACAAAAAAGATGCCAATCCTAGGTTGATTAGGTGGATCTTATTGTTGCAAGAGTTTGATCTGACAATCAAGGATAAGAAGGGTTGTGAAAATGTTGTAGCAGATCATCTGTCTAGATTGGTGGAAGGAACTAATTTTGAGTAAGAAAGAGGAAAGAAAAACATTCCTATCAATGAGATCTTTCTTGATGAGCAATTATTTTCAGCAAAGGGGAATGAACCTTGGTATGCTGATATTGTAAATTACTTGGTTAAAGGAATTTTTAATGCTCTGTTGAATTCATAGGAAGAAGAAAGTTGTTGTCAATGGTGAGGCATTATTTATGGGATGACCCAGTCTTGTTCAAAATATGCCCAGACTAAATCATTAGGGCATTTTGGAGTATTTTGAGACATTGCCATACATTCAAGGCAAAAATTTGGAGTCAGCAAAATTTGGGGCCACGATGCTGGCGCCATCCAAAAAATTTGCAATGTTTTTTGTCGTGTTGTCTGGGTGGTTTTTAAGGCAATTTAGAGGGGGCTTTTGAGGCACCCTTCCACTTTGATTTTTAGGGTTTTTGGAGAGGGTTTTGAGGGGCTGAGCATTGGTTTTTCTGAAGGAGAAAGAGGTAGATTGCAAGTAAGAAGAAGAAGAGAGAATGTTCTTCATTGTTATGATCCTATCTAAGGGAGTTATTTTGATTTTTAATATGAACTAAATCTCTTTTTCTTGGGTGAAGATGTTATTTGATACTCTTTGTTATATGGATTGCTGGTTATAAATGACTATATGATCTTGTATCATTCATTATGTGATTTGCAATGATTTAATTCATTTTATTATTTGATCACCAATATTATGAGTTAGATTGATTATCTGAGCATGATTAAGGTAGACACCATATGCTAAACCATGAGCTCTCTTGAATGAAAAAGATAGATGGTTAAGGTAGACACCATATACTAAACCATCTTATTTTGGTTCATTATATTCTTGAGTTTTCACCTCAATTATGCTACACACCATAGGTAATTGAAACGAGTGAAAACACTTGATTTGAACTCACATATCTAATGGTAATGATCATGTACTTAAAAGAACAAACCTAAGTGGAGCATTGAATCCAGCATTCCACCAGCAAAGGGGTAACATTTAGTGTTGAAATTGGATCCCTAGACCTTTGCATCTTGTTAATCTCCTACATTATTATTAGTCATTGATTTATCTGCATTCCATTAAGTTTTTGAAATTCTAACAATCATTAGTCCATATTCATTTAGTTATAAATACATTCTTTTTAAAGCTAGGATAGTTTAGTAACTAAAACTAATTAAGTCGATTTGGTCGTTCTTTGTGGGATCAACCCTTGTATTGCATACTAGACTGCTATATGTCCGTATACTTATGAGGAATTATAATTTAAACCATCACCAACCCTCTAGATGTCAATTTCTTGCTCTTTTTGCTAACAAATCACCATGGTTACACATGGAAGCAAGGATTCATGCCTTTAAACCCAAGTTCCAACCGTTTGGACAATAGAGGAAGGAAGAAAAGTCATGGTGGCTACAACCCATGGCGGATGCTTCATGTTTTGATAAAGTGTTTTGATACTAATCATGATAAGTAAAGCTGCTATATCATTATGGAAATCAATAGTTAACTTATGTATATTACATGTATGATGGAATGTGCTAGTTAGAAACATATAAAGATTGAATCATTATTTGTGTAGGGCCATCGATATATGAATGGGAAACCAAATTAGGGAACGGAAAGATGGTGAAATAAACTCCATTGAGGTAAGTAGACTATTTTCTGACTACATGTATTGTTGGATCGGGATATTGAATATCCTATGTTTTGTATTCATGCATGTATGCATGAACGGAAGGGGATAATGGATATCCCATAAGTTTTCCTTTATATATCTAAGTATGTGTGAGTAGTGGGGATAGCGAGTATCCTATGGTTATGTAATTGTGACTTTATGAAAGTGATGGGATAATAAATGTCCTATGATGGTTAAGATTGGATAAAGTATTGTGTAGGTGTGGACTAATGGGAATATTATGTATTCCCTAATTCTTTCTCGATTATGCATGGATGAATTGGGATAGAATTTATCGCATGATTCTTATGAATGTATAGAGTGATGAGGGATAGTGAACATCCCAAAAATTTGTTGAATAATGGTTGATTTCATTGTAATTTGAAATGAGAAAATTATGTATGTTTTGGTTTACATCTCGAGATGAGATGCAAGTGTATTGTCAGGAAGTTTAATATGTCATGAATTTCCTTGTATAGTGAATATAATTTTATGGATATTAGGATTGGAATATGTTATTCCATCAAATTATTGATTACTGTTTGCTATTTAGCCTACTTACTGAGTTTGCTCAGACTCATGCCTTGTTATTCTATTTTTTAGCTAGCAGGTTAAGTTATGGAGCCCAAATGCGTGTTGGGACATATAAGCAAGATTTGAAGATATTTCTTTGTGATATGATAAATCAAGATTGTATGCCCATCATTTATTTATCTATGATTGTATTTAAGAGATGTTGAATGTTATATAATAAAATGTATTGGCATGCCATAATTGTTGATATAAATGCATGGTTTCGATGAAAAACAAAACTTGATTAAAGATTATGTACTAATAGTTGTTGATAAGATTTTTGCATGCAGAATCAAGTTTCAAGTCTTAAGAAAAATGAGCATAGAAAACATATTCCATGGTGACAAGGCTTGGGCAAACAAAGAAGCAAAAGATGAAGTATCACTAATAGACAAAGCATAAATGAAAAGGTTTTAACTATTTCCATTTGTTTGTCAAAGTGGAAGACTATATCTAATGAATGCAAAATAGTATGCATACAACAGACTTTATCTATCACAAGCAATCTACAGTTAAGCTAATGGCCATTTGATGCAAACAGACAAAGGAGTGAAGATCTTCCAGCGGAGCAATGAAAGGATCGTGTGGCAGAGCAAAGACTTCGTCTATCATAGTTAAGCCAATGATCATCTGCTATTAACAGACAAAGCGGAGAAATAAGAATCGTATGGCAGATCAAAAAAGTTCATCTGGTGGAGCAACAAAGTTTTGTTTGTTCAATAATAAACTCAGTAGATAATCCAACAAACGAAGCCATGAAGAAAATTTATCTGCGCCTTGAAGCTTAGTCTGTCACTTATAATAGACAACCCATCAGACGACGCAATGAAGGAAATCTATCTAGGCTCCAACACTCCATCTGTTACTTACAACAAACAACTTAACAAACGAAGCGCTGAGGAAACGAGATATCTGTCCTTCTAGAGTTCAACAAATAAAGCATTGGAAAGGATAATTCGTTTGTCAGCAACGGAAAGGATGATTCGTCTGCTACTCACTAAAGATAAACCAAAAGATGAAGAAACTTTGTCTTATGAATAGTTGGACAGATACTTCATCTGTCATAATTAAAAGACGAGCGATAGTTAGGATGAATAGTTAGTCTTCGCTTAGCATTAATAACATTCTTTCCATATTGATGAAAAAGTCAGCCATTGTAGCAATATCTTGACTATAGCTTATTAAGAAATCAGAAATCATCTTCTCCAAGGTCGGCGCTATAAGCATTTCAACATACAAGGATTAAGCAGAAGTCAGAGAATTCAAAATATGTTAATCAGAACATCTTCTGTCATTAATGCAACTCACCTACCACCAACGACTAGAATTCAAGTAGTTATAAATCAAGCATCATTAGAGTAGGAGGAACTCACAAAGTAATCAAGAAAATCATTCAAAATCTTCTTAAGAGCATTTACTAATCTGAGCTAAACCTTCTACAATCTTTCAAGAGTCAAAGGCCTTACATTAAAACCTTCCTCAACTTTCTTTGAAGGCTCTCAACTATCTTTAGGAAGATCATTTACTTTTGTATTCAATTCTCAAAAACCTTCCCCTATGCTTACTAAGAAATTCTTGTGCTTAAACTTCTGAT
>JAYJMB010087897.1:0-65059 GCA_036873735.1 Pouteria campechiana
TCTCCATTGTGGAGATGTAATTAGGACCACTTGTGGTCTGGGATGTGAACATACAATTTTTCTGATGTACACAGCAAATGTAATCAATTGAGGAAAATCAATAATAATGGAAAATCCTTTGGTATTTTCCAAAGGCGACCAATTTCGGTCACATCATTCCATTTGCATTTATTTCTTCCTCATCATTTTTCTTGTCCATCTCAATCAAACATGAATATAAATAAGTAAAAAAATGTTATTGGTTAGAAAGTAATTAAAACTTTTATGGATGAAAATAATTAAATTGTATCTAAATATTTGAATATAATTTTATATACTTATGATATTAATACTGTCTTAACACAAGAAGCCCACGGAGAAGTAGAAGTTTTCTACTTCTCCCAAAACACACTATTTTAGCTTTTGTAGTGCATTGAAGTGCTTGAAATTTCCATATAAACACCTTAGAAGTACATTACGTTTCGAGAAAGCGCTTCCCACCAACTAGAATGCAAGGGCCAAACAAAGCCTAAAAAAGAAAAAAAAAGAAGAAAATCCATTCCTAAGGTTTGGTTTTTCCCAAATTCATCTCCAAACGTTTCAAATTCATTCCAAATCCATCCTCGTAGCTTCCGTCTAGCTACTGGAGCTAAAATTATGACATATTTGCCTCCCACACGATTCTCGCTTGTGTGGCTAACATTGACGCTAGGCTTAAAATTTTCAAATTGGTCCTCGATGTTTGCGCCCTTTTCAAATCCATCCCCATAGCACATGGTGGGCGTCAGAGCTAAATTTTTGATTATATTAATTGGTAATTTGGAATGACCCATTGATTTTACAATCCTCGTAGTAGACCCTGATCTTGAATATCCATCTTTTGGTCTTAATCCGAGCTATAGCTCCCACTATTGCTATTATGCTTTGATACTTCTACTTTGAATTCTCCCAATGAAAATCTTAATTGAGGATTACAAAATGGAAAAGGAAAATAAAAAATTTGAGGAAAAATCCTCAAGTTTAGAGAGAGAGAGAGAGGAAAAGGAGCAAGTCACTCATAGTATGCCTATGAGGCTACTTGTGTGTGCACAAACCACTATTTGCCTATCTATGATTTTTATCCTTTTCTTTATATGATTTTAGCTAGGTAAGAAAAATATTAGACAGATCATATCTCTCTCTATATATAACCTCTCATGATCTTGTTTAGGAAATTGCTTCCCTTCTGCTTTGGGGTGTATGATAGCTTAATTGGTAATTAAAAATTTTCCATTGATTTATAATTGTAATTATAATTTTAGTAGCTTTTTGAATGGTTAGGATCTCATATGGACATGGATTAGGTGGAGCACAACGCTTCACCTAGAGGTAAAGTTAAGTATAAAAGTGGGCCGTATATCATATATATTTAAGATCTAAACAATTTATTAACTAATGTATCCGCATTAAATTCATTGCAAAAAGATTATGACCATGGTTCTCTATGTCATACAAAATCATTTGTAGGTAGAGACAAGAATCAAATCATTAATATATATGAGTATATTTTCATAATAATGTTATTTATATTTTAAATCAAACTTAGAGATTATGCTTAAAATAAATTAATACTTGCAAAATTCTGATAATATAATATCGATGTGTGTAATATTGATTCAAAAATGGATATTTTTCATTTTTATATTTACTGCCACATGAAATAATTATTGTCTTTAATTTTTTAACTTATAAGTTGAATTTTGAGAAAATAAAATGATTATTTTAGATATATCAAATAAAATACCGGAGACCCATTTTCTTACTCATCTCTACCTAATAGGTAGAAGAGAGTTCTTTATGTGATCCTTGCTCATCTTTGATTCAAGAGGGCTTAATGATAAATTTATGTTTATGGGCATATTATTGTTTGGGTCGTCTCCAAACAAAATGTTGATGTGGCTTTCAAGAAAATCCTGCCTCAAATCTTGTAAGACTAGAACAAAAGTAAGAGGACGTTGGGCATGTTCTCGACGTGAACACTCAGACGCTCAAGTCAGTAAACGAGACTCTTTTAGAGATGATGGAATAATAGCAAGAGCTTATTCTCTTCTGATTACTTGGCTTGCTTGCTGAAGTGCCTGTATTTGGGCCCTAGCCTGGGTCCTCCTGCACAATGCCTTCAAGGTGAGGCTTCAAGTTCCACCGGGCCTGCACTAGCTTCTAGTTCTAGCTTCATCAGTAAGACCATCGCTTCTACTAGTCAAAGCTCCTCCTAGCCTTTCGCTCTAGCCCGTGCTGCTCTAAGGGGGAGGGCACTAATAACCTCCCTTCTAGAAGACTCGACGATGGCAACTATCTTCATCACTAGGCTCGCTTGCCCATAGACCGGTCCTAGGCTTTGAGTGTCCATTAGGATGGCTTGGTAGTGGATTTTGCCCTTGATATCATGTAGAGCAAGTTAGAAGGTAGAGTTTCATTGATCAGATGGGGATCATAATGCAGCAACTCGCAGTCGCCTGAGATCAATTGTGGATCCAGACCAAGAGACTGGAGGAGGCAAAGGAAGAGATTCTGGAATGACAGAGAAGGTAGATCTTTTCCAAAGTTCATGAAGAAAGGGACCGCGTTGTTGCCGAACTCATTGCTCCGAAGGCGGAGCTAGAGGAAGAGTGGGTCCATTTTAATGAATTGGAGGGGATTACTTCTGAGCATAAAGCCAGGGAGGATGAGGTTCTAGCAGGCTGGGATGTTGCGATGCTTGTGTAGAAGGAGGTCGAGGATTCCCTTAAGGAGGTAGAGGCTAAGCGCAATGTTGCGGTGCTTGCGCAGAAGGAGACTGAGGATTCTCTTAAGAAGGTAAGAAGGTAGAGGCCAAGCATGATGCTACAGTTGCAGTTATCGATGCTAAGGTGGAGCAGCGGCCTAGAGTAGAGGTAGAGGCTGCTATGCAGGAGGAGCCGATGTGGGTGGAGGCTAGCATGCTACAGGAGCAGCATGCTGCAGAGATTTCTCAGGTTCACCAACTAGGTCTGGAGCAGCTGGCAGCAGAACTTGAGTGCCTAGAGGCATTGCTAGAGCAAATGATGAATTGTGTTAGGCAAGCTTTCAGTTCTTATAAAAAGAAAGTAGCTAGGAAATTCCTGGAGATAGACTTAAAAGATATTCAATCGGATGTGAAAGATTTGTAATTGTAGTAAAATATATAAAATGCTATTTTTTCTTTCTGGTGTCTTCATGCTTTTGTAAATGTCAATGATTTTATTTATAACCTGGAGCATTTTTATGCGCTTTTGTGGAATCAATCTATGATTTACTTGTCTTTTTTGATGTTTGCCCCAGGCGATGGGGGCTACTTACCTGACCAGAAACTCAAGTTTTCGTACGTGAAGTCGAACTACTGTTGGTCTTTGGTTAGGCGCTCCTTCCGGTCGGGCATATAGTAGTACCAGGAACTCCTTTGGGTCAGGTATATAACAAGACCAAGAACTCCTTTTGGTCAGGCATATAGTGAGACTGAAAGCTCCTCCTAGTCGGGTGTATAGCTGAACTAGGAAATCCTTCCAGTTGGGCGCATAGTAGGACCAGGAAATCCTTTCAGTCGGGCATAAAAACTCCTCCTAGTCAGGCATATAGCAGGACTAGAAACTCCTTCCGATCGGGCATGTAGCAGAACCAAAAACTCATTCTGGTTGGGCATATAGTGGAACTAAGGACTCATTCTGGTCGGGCGTAGAGTGGTACCAAAAAATTCTTCCAATTGGACATATAATAGGACTGAAAAATTCTCCTAATTAAGCATATAGCAAGATTAGGGACACCTTTTGGTCAAGCATATAGCGAGACTAGAAACTCCTCCTGGTCGGGCATATGGCGGGACTAGGAACTCTTTCCGGTTGGGCATATAGCAGGACCAAAAACTCCTCTTAGTTGGGCATACAGCAGGACCAGGAAGTCCTTTTGGTAGGGCGTATAATAGGATTAGGAACTCCTCCTGGTCGGGCATTTAGCAGAACCAGGAACTCCTTCTAGTCGCGCATATAGTGGGACTAGAAACTCCTTTTAGCCAGGCATCTAGTAAGACCAAAAACGCCTTCTGTTCAGGCATATAGCAGAACCAGGAACTCCTTCTGGTTGGGCATATAGCGGGACCAAAAACTCATTTTGATTAGGCATATAGCGGGACCAAAAACTCCTCTTGGTTGGGCATATAGCATGACCAGAAACTTCTCTTGGTCGGGCATTTAGCGGGACTAAGAACTCCTTCTGGTTGGGCGTATAGTGGGACCATAAACTCCTTTCGATTGAGCATGTATTAAGACTGAAAACTCCTCCAGGTTGGGCAAATAGCGAGATCAGAAACTCCTTCTAGTCTAGCATATAGTGGTACCAGAAACTTCTTCTAGTCAGGCATGTAGTGGAACCAGAAACTTCTCTTGGTCGAGCATATAGCGGGACCAGGAATTTCTTCTAGTCAAGCATATAGCGGGACCAGAAACTCGGTCGGGGAAGAGAATCATAAAGTTCTTTATTAAATTGCTGAACTGATTGTACATCAAAAGGAAAATTTAGAAGGGAATCTTACTGATAATATACCCTCAAATGTTCTATGTTACAAGTTCTCGGAATGCTCCTGCCGTTTAGCCTCTGTAGTTGGTAAGCTCCATTGTCTAAGACTTCGACTATCCTATATGGTCCTTTGCATGATCGAGCAAGTTTGCCTTTTGTGTGGGTGGGATTGCTAACGGATGCCTTCCTCAACATCAGATCTCATTCTTTGAAGCTCTTTGCTTTGACCTTTTGATCATAGTATTGCTTAACTTGGGCCTGTTGTCAAGCCATCTTGGCTTGGGAATTGATCTTTGTTCTCTAGCAAATCCAACTTAGCTTCCAGTGCCTTTGCGTTGACCTCTACATTGAAATTAATGGTTCAGGCTAAAAGGATTTTTAGCTTTATGGGGATCACAACCTATGATCCGTAAGTGAGCATGAAGGGTGACTTGCAGGTTAACTTTTTCGGTATTGTCCTTATTGCCCATAGTACTTTTGGAAGCTCTTGGTACCAGCTATCTCTGGAGCTTTTCATCTTTATTCTTAGGTCGATTACGATATTTTGTTAGTGGCTTCAGCCAGTCCATTTTTCTGTGGGTGTACTACTGGGGAAAACTTTTATCAGATTCCGTGTGAGGTGCAAAGCTCTCTGAATGACTTGCTTTTGAATTACATTCCATTGTCCATGATAAGGACTCCTGGGACTCCAAACTTGCACATTATGCATCGCATTAGGAAGCTCTTGGATTGTTCCATTGATATTGATCTAGTTGCTCTGGCTTTCGCCCATTTGGTGAAGTAATCTATGACCACGAATATATACTTCTTTCGACTGCTAGGGGGAAGGGTCCCAAGATGTCCATCCCCCATTGGTAGAAAGGCCATGGCCTGCTAATCGTTGAAAGTTGAGTTGCCAGTAGTCGAGGGATGGAGACATATTTTTGACACTTGTCACATTTTTTTGACATATCCTTTAGAATTTGCAGCCATTGTGGGCTAGAAGTACCCTTGCCTCGCTGATTTGAAAGCTAGGGTCTTGGCTCCTATGTAGTTTGCGCATTCCCCATCATGTATTTGTTTGAGAATTTCTTTTCCTTCTCTCTTAGTTATGCATCTTAAATATGGGGGTGAATATCCTCTCTAGTAGAGCTTGTTATATAGATAAAGAAGTTTTACAGCAAAGTGTGCTAGCTTTTTTTAGCCTCTGCCGGATCCGTTGGTTTTGTTTCCCTCTTTAGGTATGCATAGATGGGATCCATCCAAGAGGGTTTCGTATCTTCTATCATCATTTGATTGATCTTGGGCACACTGAGAGCAGTGAGGTGTTCTAGTAAAACTATTTTTCATGGGAAAAAAGATTGCACTCTGGCCAATTTCAATAGTTTGTCAGCTTGCTCATTTTCTTCTCTTGGTATCTGTACAATCTCTATTCTATAGATTCATTCCAGCATGATTTTAGCGTTCGACAAATATTGCATTATAAGTGGCTTTTTAGCTTCATATTCTTCTGTCAACTATTTCACTACCAATTGGGAATCGCTGTAAATGACTAAGTTGCTGATCTTGAGTAATTAAGCAATCCTGACGCCTGCTAGCAGAGCTTCGTATTCGGCTCTATTGTTGGTGGCTAGGAAGTGGAACCATAATGCATACTTGATTGCGTGTCCTTCGGGGCTTTAAAGAACAAGTCAGGCTCTAGCACTATCCTTGCTTGATGATCTGTCCACATGTAGGCTCCAATGAGGGGAGTTATCCAACAGCAGATCCGTGTCAATTGTGGGAGGCTCTCACAGTTCTTCTACTTGTGTGGCTATTGGTGCTTAGGGTGGGTCTGCTTCATGGGTGGAAACTATTGACCTTGTGATTGTCGAAAAGGTTCTATCTTGATTTGCTTCATTTGTCCTGCTTATGCATTCGACTAGGAAATCAATCAGGATTTGACCCTTGATGGTTGTCCTCGGTACAAACTCGATATCAAATTCGCTGAGTTCTACGAAGCACTTAACTAATTACCCTGATAACTCCATCTTTTGGAGGAGTTGCTTGAGTGGCTGATCTATGTAGACTCGGATCGAATAGCCTTGAAAGTAAGGTTTGGGTCTTCTTGTAGCAATTACTAGAGCATAGACTATTTTTTCAATAGCAAGATATCTTATTTCTTCATCTCTTAAGATTTTGCTGATATAATATATGGGTTTTTGAGTTTGACCTTCTCTCTAAATAATGTGCTGGTATGGTTTCGAGTTCGACGGTGAGGTAGAGACACAGGATTTCCCTTTGCTCTAGTGCACTCAGTAAAGGGATAATGGTCAGATATGATTTGAGTTCTTCGAAGACCTTTTGTGTTCCTTTGCTAATTTCTTCTTTGTCTGGATTTGTTGATGCTCCCTTTCGAAGTGCTTTAAAGAATGGGAGGATTCTTTATTACTATTGAGCATCATCATATCTTGGATAACCTAGATTTTCTTGGGATTTGCCTTGATTCTCCTCTATGAAATCAAGAATCCTAGTAATTTTCCTGATGCAACATCAAAAATACACTTTTGGGGGTTTGATTTCATCCTATAGTTCTTGCATGTTTGAAATGTTTCTTCCAGGTCTTGGATATGGTGATCCTGAGTCCTGCTTTTTACCACCATATCATCGACGTACGCCTCCATGTTCCTACAAATTTGGTGTTTGAAAAGGCTATTTTCTATTCTTCGATAAGTGGCTTCAGTATTTTTTAATCCGAACAATATTACTTTGTAGCAAAATGTGCTGATGTCGGTGATGAAGGCGGTCTTTTCTTGATTAGGATTGTGCATATGGATTTAGTGGTACCCCGAGAAAGCATCCATGAAAGTGAGCAATTCATGACCAACGGTAGAATCTACTAGTTGGTCGATGTTGGGGAGAGTATAATATTCTTTTGGGCATGCTTTGTTTAGTAAGGTGAATTCCACACACATACGCTATTTTTCATTTGCTTTCTTTTCCATGACTACGTTGGCTAGCCACTCGAGATATTGCACTGGTCTGATGAATCTAGCTTTGAACAATTTATCCACTTCCATTGCGATGACTTCTTTCTTATCTTCTGAGAATAGTCTCTTCTTTTGTTTGATTGGTTTATAGGTATCGTCGACAACTAGCTTGTGCAAGATGATTGATGGATCCAATCTAATCATGCCAGAGGGTTTTCAGGTGAACATGTCGGTGTTTTTCCTTAGTAGGTTTACTAACTCTTGGTGGAGCAGGGCCTCTAGGGTAAAGCCAATCTAGACAGTTATTTCAGCGGAGCTGGGAACTAACGGAACCATGTCCAATGGTTCTATTGGCTCACTTTTAGTGATTTGTTGCTTATCTCTGGCTGCGGGACTGCCAATGATGATGTTAATGATTCCTGCTGTAGGTTGATTGGCTTTCATTGCGATGTCTTTGTTATCTCTTCTTGCTATTGCTTCATTTTAGAATTAACCCTCTCCCCTGCCTGGTGCCCTCTGAGGGTTGCTTGCCAGGTAGTGCAATAACCTTTCGCCTTTTATGGCTTCTCAATTTCTTCTTTCGGGATGCGACATTCTTCTATGACATGGTCAATATCTTTATGATACAAACAATATTTGTTGGTGACAAGGTGGTGTCTGCTTTTGATGGTGGGTCAGTTGCGGATATGATATCCCTGCTTTTGGATTTCATGGAGCACATATGTTGTAGGGCGATTGAGAGGAGTCATGGATGCCTTTGATGACCTGCCCTTGGCAGACCCGTAACTCTTGCTATACCAATGCTGTCGGGGAGAGTGTTTGTCTTAACATCTTAAGGGAGAGTCGGTTAGATGTCTTGGGGTAGAGTGGTCATCCTGTTACTTTGGGGAGAGCGGCTCTGTCTCCTCTTGGCGCTTTCATCCACTTCAATGTATCGATTTATGACCTCCAAGAGTTTTGAGTAGTCTTTGGGGGCTCATAGGTGTAATTGGTATCTCATGTGAGCATCTGAGATACCGGCTTGTAGCACTGCTGCCGCGATGTTATGGTCTAACCTCTCTCTATATAGAGAGTGATGGTCGAACCTCTTGACATACTAGCAAAGGGTCTCATTTTCTTTTTGTTTCATCAACAACAATGACCCTACTATCCTTCTTTGCCTTCACTGACCTATGAAGTACTTCCAGAACCGCTCTTCTAGATCATCGAAAGAGTTAATGGATTCTGGAGTCAACGTCTAGTACCATTATAGTGTTGGTTCTCGTAGGATGGCTTAACCCAAGAGGGGAGGAGTGAACTGGGTAAATAAAAAATCATTCCTTAACCTCTGTTGCGTCATTTTCCTCTTTTCATGCTTGTGTGTGGTATGATGTAAGGTGAATGATAAAAATAATAAAATAACAGATGAGCAAACACATGCACATAGATAAGATGATTTTTATCGTGGTTCAGGACTCCGTCCCTACATCCACTCTTCCAAGAGCACACACAAATTGTGTCTTGGCTTTCATTATATCCCATATAATGAAAATACAAAGTGCTCTCAGCACTTTTTTGGATTCCAGTTCCAGGGGGCATAATTAGTGTTCCTAACAATGTTTTGGTTTTCACAAGCTCACTAGGAAACTCACTGGTTTCTAAGATCACTAGCAAATTTGTTGATTTTCTAGAGCTCACCATTAACTCATATAATGTGATTTTCTTAAGCTCACCATAAACTCATTGATTTCGAAGATCACCAGCAAACTTCTTGGTTTTTCAGAGCTCACCGCCAACTCTCTGGTTCCAAGTTTTACCAAAAAACTTATATACAATTTTACATAGTATTTCTCTCAGGCTCAGGGGAAGATTTGATCTCTCTTTTAGCTCTATGTAATATAAAAGATCTTCCATAATGTAACGATAATGGCCATAAGGACAAGCAGATTGAAGCTCATGAAAGATATAAGATGGTTTAAGCTTTTGGCCATGGGTGGAAGGATTTGTATAGGGCTTAACTCATTTAAAAAGTATTCCTTTACCACCACTAAATCATCCCAACTTTTCTCCTTAAATAGCTTCTTTATATTTTTGACTATTGAAGAAGATGAATTCTGATGAATGCAGAAATGAGAGCAACATTAAAGAAATAAGATCGTTAGAGTTTTCTGCCGTTGAAGTCTAGGTCTTTCTATTTTGTCTCGAGGTGCTGCATCACCATTCAGAAAGGTAGATGAGCTATGTTAAAAGGTATTCTTCGTTTGACTTATCATAGTTTAAAAAAACTTATAATATTGCTTATTGCCGGAAATGGTGACTAATATAAGTCTACATAATGTCAACAAGAGTGCATATGCCATTTGAATACTAGTCACATAAATTGATTTTTCTCTAATAAGTCATGGCCTCTCTCTGTCTGCATTTGTTTGCTATAAGTTGCAGATGAATTCTTTCATACGTTTGTTTGTTAGTTGAACTTCCATAAGAATGATTTGTCTGAACTAACTGATAGACAAACTCTACTTTGTCTACTTTAATTCCTCTAGGATATTTGTCTATTGGTCGATCCTTCATGCATGTGCTTTGTCTGTTGAAAATAACAAACTAACTCTGGGTGGTGCTGACATAGTCTGGCTGATCGATTTGACAAACTCTCCTATGAAGAGACAAAGTATGATGTTCTTCCTTTATTCTTCATTTGTCTGTTAGAGGTGGTAGATGAAGCTTGCTTTATTTTGCTGGAACAGATGAAGTATAGTATTTGTCTAATGTAAGTGATAGATGAACTATCTTATGCTTTGTCTTGGATAGAGGACTTTACACGTAGCATGGATTTTGTCTATTATAAGTTGTAGACAATCATGTCTTTGTCTGTTGAAGCCCATTTTGGTTTAAACAACTATTTATCTGTTCAGTTTCATCTATGCTCACCGTGCAGCTTCTACTTTATCTTCTGATTTATTTGATGCTTTGTCTATAGTAAGAAACAAATGACTTTTGATCCGTAGATAAAGTAAAGTTCTTCAACTATTCTGTACACTTCGAGCAACAGAAGGGGTTTGTTCTTGTAACTTCTTTCTTTCTTTCTTCATTTGCGTGTCTTGGCTCAGCTGAAGTTGCACTCCCTTATCTCTTCATGTTACCTTTTTATCATCAAACTAATCCATTCTTATAACTTTGTTGATCTGATAAAGTTTTGCTTTCTTTGTGCATAATTATATGGGCAATAATTTCTTTTATTTTCCTTTATTTGAGTATTTGATGGAGTTTTTTCCTCTTTCTTTATCTCAGATAGGCTTTATCTAGTTGGTGTAGTTAGTTTAAATTTCTCAAAAAACTTTATCCTTTTCGATCATAGCTTCCTCTTCAACTTCATTTGTCTTGCATTTGTTTGTTGAAATTTTCTCTTTGAGATTGACAGATAATGCAAATTCTTTGTAGCGCATCTTTGAGGCTTTGTTTTTCTCCCATTGCTTTTGTTTATTGAAGCTTTCTAATGCAATCTTTTTTGTTGCTTGTTTTCAAACCTTTTGTTTTTTTCTTTTTCTTCAACAATTTTTATCAATTCAGCTTCTTTAAAACATAGCAAATAGTCGTGACAGTTTATTGCAGATCATGACCCTACACTTAAACTTTTTTGTACTTGCTACATTGTTAGCTTTTATATTTATTAACATAATGTATTTTATCTTTATATGATTATAACATATTGCAGAGCAAGGATAATATCCATCACTATTAAGTGCATAATGTGAAATCTTAAATAATTATAATGCTTAGTATAATTTGATAAATTTATGAAATAATTAATGTCATGCGCACCATAAAGTATGATTTGACAAATTTATGCAATAATTAATGTTATGCGCACCATAAAGTGAAGAATGTTTGCTTGTGTAATTAACCATTCATGATTATGTGTTTATGCTAATTAATATTTATCAATTCATAATCATTTATATGATTGTTAGAGATTTAAGCATACAAACTTACAAGTTTTGTTATCATCAAAATCATATATGATAATACTGACATATAGTGTAACTCCCTTGAGTGTTGGGGGAAGGCGCGATACTTTATGGCATCGGAGACCCCCACTAGGGTCATTTGTTCATTGTACCTGGCAAGGTGATGACATTTTGAATCCATTCAAAATCGGCTCCTCCTGGATATTTTGAACAAAAGGAGAACCCTTTGTATGTTGCTTCTCCGTGTGTATCTGAGTATTCCTTCTTTTATACCTTTTACTGCAGTCTTCAGGGAGCTTCTTCGTCTTAGGGTAAGATGAAACTTCCTTTTCTTGAGCGTTGGTTTCTTGTCTCTAGGCTGGCTCTGGGATAGCGTTAACTGCCCTGATCGGACAGTCACAGCGTATTGCTCTACCAGTCCTGCCAGAGCATGAACAAACATAGGGGTTGCCGGTTGTGTCGTAGGGGGAAAATTGGAATGTTGTGGTCTGGGGACTGGAGCAGTAGGTGTTGGATCTATTCTCGTGGGGTTTCTAGAACCGTTCCATACTGGATCCGCCTGAGGGCGAGGAGGTTGAGGAGGGTATCCGCCCATAAGGTTGTTCTATTGTTGCAAGAATTGTTATATTATCTGCTACATCATGCCTTGCACTATCTGCTGTATCGCCTCTTGACTTGTCAAACCAGGTTGGCCTAACAAGTCTCCAAGTGACATTGTATTGTCATTTTGATTGGATAAGGAAGGCATGTTGTTGATTGCAACAGGAAGCAAGGGAGCGTTTGTGTTACCTTAAATATTGTTTGACATCTTTGGGCTTGTTTAAAAATACTTCCCACAGGCGATGCCAATATTTGAGTCGTCCTTAAATCGAATGCTGATGTGGGTCTCGAGAAAATTCCATCTCGAATCCTGTAAGATTAGAACAAAAGTCAGAGGATGCCGGGGGTGTTCTCGGCGTGAACAATTACTATATAAGCTTGGATGGCTATAAAAGAATATTATCAGCCGTTATAATTTTATTTATATATATTTTATTTTATATTAATAATTTTTTGCGTGAATCTTAATTACCTTTATGTGTGATTAATTGCTTTTGCTTATGATTTATTGCAATTCGATTATACCTATATACACTTGCGATTGCTACATTTGTATTTGTTGGATTGAAGTTATGATATAAGTAAATCTATCAATCTGTTTGACCACTCAAGAATTAGGTTCGGGCCACATATATGCTACCATATATATATATTTTTTCAGTTTTTGGTGCTTAACCTAGTAGTCAAGCAGGTATAGCCGAATTTGATCAAATGTAGTGACATATATTGTGCATAAAATATTATATGCAACTATGCAGAAAAAAATTACTACATTTAATGAGTTGCGATATATGGAAGTGTTATATGCAGCTAAATTTTTGCTGCATTATCTAGGAATGCAGCGAAAATATTATTGGATATAAACATATGCAGCGATTAAACGGCTGCGTTTACATGGTGGTGTTTGCAGAAAAAAAATAGAATTTTAAAAATCGTTGCGTTTAACTATTTGAAATGCAGCAGGTGCAAACGACGAAGGAACCTTTTCATTTTTTTCGCTGGATATGCTTTTATGTAGCGAATTTTGGCTTTTATGGAGCAAAAATCATGACCGCACTCGGTATTTTTGTAGTATTGGTAGGCCCCACTTTACTAGAGTTGTGATCGCCTAATGCACCACTCCAGTAAGTTACAAATGCCACCGATCACGTTATGACATGACATCCCTATTTTTAGGGCTCACGAGTTATTAGAAAAGAAGATATCCAGTAAGAGTGATTATGACCCTTCAGATTCTATGGACCTATATTTGTCTTAAAGACGAATTGAAAAAGATGCATTACAATTTGTTATTGTATGCAACAATGATGCTTGTAATTCACATCAGAGCATACTAATTGTATATATTTGAGTAGTTTCATCTTTTGCTTGGTTATGTTTTCTAATGCTAAAATGTACTTTTCCTTGCATATTTATTATAAAAGTTAAATACATAATCTTTATTTTGAAATTACATATTGATTTTTGGTTTATTTTGAAATTACATATTGATTTTTGGATTGAATAAAGTATCAACTTTATTGCTATTGTCTATAAAGATATCTTCTAAAATAATATCCTCTTCTCTTGTACCATGTTCCCTTTTATATTTAGAATTGAAGTCCAATCTACGTGACGATTTTGTGTCTTTTCAGAAAATTAAAAAGTTAGTAACAAAGCATATAAATAGAATCTTTAAATTAAATAAGATTGATACCAAATAAATTCTAATTTTTATAAAAGTAGGATTAAATAGATAACTTATATAAATAAGAAATAATCTTATTAAAGTTATACAGTTTATGTGATTTAATATTTACACCACAAATTCGCCCTGCTATCATATATAATATGAAATAATATTATTATTTATAAAAAAATTTAATATTTTAAGTTTTATGCCCAAAATAGTCAAGCTCAAAAAGTCAATATTAAACTTAAAATATAGTCGAAAGGTTCGCCAAATGTTCTTTATTTAGAAAAGAATAAGAAAACTTTACTAGTAGTAGCCTTCCATTTTTTCCGATTTAGATAACAAAAGGCTAAGACTTAAAAACACTAAAAACTAAAGAATTTGGGTAAGACTCTGGCTTTTCTATAGGATGGTATTTTTTATACTTAAAAAAGCAAATATTATATGGGTAAATTAATTTTCTTTATGCAAACAGAATTGGTGTCGAAGATAAAAAACTTACCGTTCAAATCTCGTGTTAACCATTTAATATTTCATATCTCATATTTACAAGTACCAGATATCCTCTGCAGTGGTAACCTTACAAGTACCCGATATCCTCTTTTCTAGTAACCCCAGAGCCTTGAAAATTGGGAAAATTGGGATATCCCGTCAAAACCTGAGTGGTGGCATCAGCGTGCTACTGGTACCGTGGATATCCCGTCCAAACGTGATTGGTTGCATCAGTGTACTGGTGCCGTGCATCAGGTGATCTGTACTTCTTTTATTAAAGCCGACTATGATATTTTGGATATATAGCTTAAAATGATGATGAGACATATCTCGTCCATCAAGTGAAAATCGATACTCCAGACTTATAATTTCCATGCAATCGATGGATTGTGAAAATTATTTTATTAGCATGATTTTTTTCTCCATGGTTAATGACAATATTTGAAAACCAAGTTCTTTCGGTAAATATAGCCAAATACACTAGAAAAATTGCACATGGGGAGTGGGCCCCAAATCGATGTCATCAGCAACTGTATAAAAGTACACTACATTCCTTCCATCCAAGCGAGTGTTCCCCAAGAGCTCATCTCCAATGGCAGCCGAGAAGCCCCACATCATCATTTTCCCTTTCATGGCCAAGGGCCACACCATCCCCCTGCTAGACCTCTCCAAGGCTCTCTCACAGAGAGGCCCCATGGTGACCATCATCACAACCCCATCAAACGCCCCCTTCATCCTCCACTCCACATCCAACCACCCCAAAATCCGCATCGCCGAGCTCGAATTCCCTGCCGTGGAAGGTCTACCCAAAGGCTGCGAGAGCACAGACAAGCTCCCTTCCATGGACCTCTACGTCTCCTTACAACGAGCCACCAAGCAGCTCCGAAGCCCATTCGAGCAGCTCCTGCGCGAAATGTCCAACGCCGGAGATCCACCCACCTGCGTCGTATCCGACTTCTTCTTGGGTTGGACTCTCCCAGTCTGCAGGGAATTCAGCGTGCCGCGGCTCGTCTTCCACGGCATGGGGGTCTTCTCCATGGCGGTGTGCAAGTCGGGGATCGTGCATGCACCCCATCTGCAGGTTAGTAGCGATGACCAACCTTTTGCTGTTCCACGGCTCCCTGCAGCTACCCGTATCACTGCTGCAGATCTCCCCGAAATGATTAGAAATTTCAACCCCACAGAAGATCCGTTTGCAAAATTCATTGCAGAGGAGGTCGGCTACACAGATATCGAAAGCGACGGGATAGTAGTCAACAGCTTCCTTGAGATGGAGAGCGACTATGTGCCTGCTCTGGAATCCTTCTACAAGAGCGGCGCCAGGGCATGGTGTGTAGGGCCTACCTTGTTGTACGACGAACAGGACTTGCAGAATAGCCGAGACGATGAGGACCCTGACAAATACCCTGTTTCAAGATGCATGGATTGGTTGGACAGCCATGGAAAATCTTCAAGCTCTGTGATTTATGTCTCTTTTGGGACGCAGACCCACGTCTCTGATGCCCAGCTGGATGAAGTGGCGTTGGGGTTGGAGATGTCGGGCCTGCCGTTCATCTGGGTGATCAGATCGATAACGTGGTCTCCACCAGAAGGATTGGAAGAGAGGGTGAGAGAAAGAGGCTTGATGATCAGGGAATGGGCACCACAGAGGAGGATTCTCTTGCATCCGGCGACAGGTGGTTTCCTCAGCCACTGCGGCTGGAACTCAGTCGTGGAAAGTCTGTCCATCGGCATCCCGATTCTCGCTTGGCCGATGATCGCTGAGCAACGGCTGAATGCGAAGTTTGTGGCTGATGAGCTTGGAGCTGGGGCGAAGATCACAGGTTGCGCGGCTGCATCGGAGGGGGCCATTATTGGGCGAGCTGCCATCTGTGAAGGAGTGAAGGAGCTGATGAGGGGAGAGAAAGGAAGAAGATATCGAGAGAGAGCTGAAGAGCTAAGCCGAAGGGCGAGGCAGGCGGTTGGCGAAGGTGGCTCATCTTATTTGGCAGTAGACGAGATGATTAAGCAATTTGCTAGCAGTGGTAGGTAGGAGTTTTTCTGTTGGGGTGAGAGATATTGGTTACTAAGAAAGTCTCTTGCAATTAATTCAGCCAAGTAAATGTACGAAAGTCGTTTGTTACATTATATGTATCGGTAAATTTTGTTTTTTCACAATTAATTTTCTCTTTAGCTCAATTTTTTAATTATATAATTTCTTGC
Source organism: Pouteria campechiana (assembly GCA_036873735.1). Lineage (NCBI taxonomy): Eukaryota > Viridiplantae > Streptophyta > Magnoliopsida > Ericales > Sapotaceae > Pouteria > Pouteria campechiana. The sequence goes on from JAYJMB010087897.1 coordinate 16,386, forward strand.
TCATCACATTATTTATTTTATTTTATTTCATCTTTATCTTATTGTGATTGCCCATTTCTTCAATCTATATGCCTTGGTATATTATATCTATTTTTCATTTTTTCTCACGTAAATCCACACGTTCCCTTAGTTGGTGACTTGGCTATTTCTATCACTCAGATGGATTGATATGAAGAGGCAGTTTCAAGCTAGTCTGGAATTATTTCATATTGCCACGCGAGTTCATAATTTAGATGATTTTTTTGTCATATTGCCATATTACAAAGGTATATTGATTAAAATTTTATAAACCATTAAACTTTTATAAACTATCTAATGTAGGTGGTGTAAACTATCTACTTCGGGTTAAACTATCTAATTAGGGGTGTAAATTTTGTATTATATAAAAATAAATAAGATGGTCGGGCTATCTGATTGTAAGCTGAAATAAAGAGGTTACGTAGAATATTTTGTAAAAACTGATTTCAGAAAAATATTTTTTAAATTTAAATTTATAGTTAGAATAAAAAGTTACGGAAATTCCATCCGACATTTATGGCTAAATGACGTTGATGAAATTTGGAAAATCAACATTTCAATGTCAGGAGAGTTAGCTGTCAGAATCCTGTAAAGATTTTATCATTTTGGTCAAAGGTCTTTTAGGAGGCGGCTGTCTCAGTATTGCATGGGTGCAAGAATTGGACTGGCATGTACAGGGGGACTTTCCAGATATCCTTACGTGGGTCCCACTATGGAGGCGGAAGGCACGAGTGTAATAGTGTGGGTTACGGGTGGGTTTTAGCTTTCCCAACCATAACTCTTATTATTACAATTTTTTTTAAAAATTTAATCTTAACTTTTATTTTTATAATACTTTCCTAACCCTAATCTTAACTCTACATATTCAGGTTCGAGTTTGGATTTGGGTTAAAAGATTATAACAAATCAAATGCCAATCATATTTTTCATGTAGGCTAAGAGTTTGAGGGAAAGATTGACCCCTTGTGGGTCAATCTATTGATTAATTAATAAGAATATATTAATGATTCATATGTATAAGACATGATAAGGGTTAAATTGATGATAAATGTTTCATATACATATATGCGCCTAATTACCAACTCAAACTAATTTGAACCATTTATTAGAACAAATAGGAATATGAATAGTTTAAATAAATTATAATTGTTATAGTAAAACTAATTATAAAATAGATAAAATAAAGATATATAGAAGTTTAAAATATAATAATTATGCTAAAAATTGTACCTAAGTTACCATTGTTATTAAAACATATTTTAATAAAGGGATATGAGTTTGGGTTGGAGCAGGTTGCCCGACTTCCTTATCCACCCCTAACCCTAAGTAGGTGTGGGTTAATATTTGAGTTGAATAATAACTTTCCAACCTTACTTGAAATTCGAGCTCGGGCAATTGAGTTTGGGTTGAATCTGCTCTAACTTACACCCTTAGAGGAAGGTAAGGTGGTTTGGTTGTCTTTAAGCCATTAATGTCATAAACAACAACTTTTAACTCTTAAGTAGTAAAAAAACCTTATTAAGATAAAACCGGTCCAATGAGATAATTAAATCAACCAACTAGTATGGTGAATTCCTTGGACAAATTAGCAAACATTTAAAATTTTTTTGATTAGACACCCACCGGGTAATTGACAAAATGGATGGAGGTGGATCTAAAGATTTCCATTCACCATTGAGTGAAAGCAATGGGAAAGCAATGTTTTATTACTTTAATTTTTACCCTTTTTGTTATCATTTAATATAATGTTCATTTAATTGTATATCATTTAATTGTATAAAATAACTCTCTTTTTTACTTTTTTTATTACAAAGTATATTTTCAATCATCAAAATCATGTCTTTTTTAATCATTTTTCCTATACATATATTGTCTTTATATACTCAATAATTGATATTATTTTTTATAATTTATAGAGTATTTATTCAATGCACATGATACATTAGGGACACTTTTTATTTTTAATATATTTTAATATTTTAGTAAAATCTAAATTAATCATCTTGCTTAGTATATTTGATTTAATTAGTTAAGATATTAAAGATTATTTTAACCCAAAAACCATATGGAAGGTGATTTTTTTAATTAGTTAAAAAAATTACTTTTGCATCATCTTACAAGTTTATACTTTTGCTGTGATCTACCCAAAATTTTAATAAATATGATTTTTAGGATAATAAAAATAAATATGAAAATAAGTAGGATATTTTGTTTAATTTTTTTCAAAATACCATAGTTTATAAAAAATGATAATAAGATCATATAGCTGGATACATTGAATAATTTCACACACACAAATATTATAACATTCTAGGCCCAAATTAGCACAACCACGTGAATCTCGGGTTAAAGAGTCAACTTCCTAAGATCAATCACAAGTAGAAAAGAGATAAAAATTCTTTTTAATAATTGCATGTCACCCTTTCAAGAGTTTAAAGCTACATTATGATATTCTACAAAACTAAATTTTATAAAAAACATAACATAAAATGCTTCAAATAAAATTTTAATTCATGTTTTTCTTTCTTTTCTTTTAGCTCTATGGATCTGCTTTTTCTAAAAAAAATAAAATAAAATTCACTTAGTAAGCAAGTAAATTATAACATGTTCTTTAATCTTAAATCATCATGTATGACATAATATACTTCAAGATATATATTTGTTATTCAAAATTCATCAACTAATAATCATTACCTTAAATAAAATAGGCTTTTAATATAACTACCCACATAAACACTATGAAATTAACTTCAAGTGCATCATGTTATTCTTCCAATAGATCCAAAATATTCAAAAACATAAAAAAAGACTATTTATTTGTCTAAATCAAACCTTGTGGTGAGAAAATAGATCAAAATCAAGATAGACGGCTCTGATTGCACCACATGTCCACCCACCGGCCACCGCTGTCGTCAGCAGCCATAGTTGGTCCAATTCCGTTTGGAGCTGGGCGAGTTGGTGAGCATGGGCCTCCACCTTCAGTCCATTGCTATGGATGGGCTCGAGGGGTCACAGTCTAGCCCACTCTGACTTCACACTCCAAGCCCACAAGCTGGTCATGGGCTGCACTTCGGATTAAAAAATCCCACCGAATTCCAGCAACTAAGGTGGCTGAATTTTTTTTTTTTTTTTTTGAAAAATTTACTCCAACTTCTACTATATTCTGATGTCCTAAATAAAAAAATTTCCATTCTTGTCCTATATTCTAATGCATATAAATCTAACAAGATTTAATTTTTATTAACCAGACATTATCGTTGCAAACACAGCATTGATATTCCACAAATCATCACAGAAAACTAATACTACATTAACACATGAAAAATGAAATTTTCTAATAGATCTGATCATATAAAAAATTATGCATTTCATTTAAAATTAATGCATCGTTTTCTGTGCCCAAAATAATCATCACACCCTGCACCTCTGTTTCCAACGCAACAACATTGTCATGAGTTTGAAACCCTACTCGAACAAAATAAACAACTCTTCCATGCATTCCAATGGTAAATTATACACAAGTATACTTTCGTCTATTCCACGATTTACATGGTAAAGTATAAATGCAGATCCATCTATACTAAAACTACTGTGACATGAAACATGAAAATACACTTACAACTCATAATTCTTATTAATGCATTCAACTTCTAATACATTGACAATTCAAATTAATGAAATTAAATTATTCTACTTACCTTTTGATGAAGAAAATAAAAACTACCACACAATATTGATCTCCTCTTTCTTCCTTTAGCGTCTTTAGTCTCTTCACTGTTTTTTTTTTTTTTTTTTTTTTATACATTCTTAACTTCCACGAATGCATGTGTTTTAAAACTGCTAGTGGGCCCCACTCCCCAAAAGAAGAGAAAAAATGAATAATAATGATCTAATTCTTAACCATGACTCAAATCAAACTCTAGATCTCCTTCTTCTTTAACTATACTGCTAACCATTCCAGCTACACGAGTTGCTATTAATAAAATAAAATTTAATAAATATAATGTCAAACTTTCAAGGACAATAAGTTAACTTATGCTATGTAGGCACCCAACCATATCTCTATGCTTGACTAGTCAATCAAAATTAAAACATGATATATTACATATATATGTATATATGTATGTATCAATTCAATATTTTTTATATACACTTTTATATCTATCCATAAGGAGCAGTAAAAATAAAAGAATGACAAGATAGCATATGTAACTCAAATTTAAAATTGTAAATAACTTATAAATAATTTTATATCCTATTTACGCGTGATGGTTCTTTATATGCTGCCATGGTAAATGGGACAATTGGTGCAAAAAAGTAAAACACTAGTGAACTGTGGAACACATGCATGATCGTTGTTTTCTAGCATGCAATTGCTGCCTAAAAGACAATGGAGTTGAATATTTGAGAATCAAAACGACCACGTTTTAAAAAATTAGCTACTAGTCTAAGATGGAATTGGCGTCATCATATAATCATATGTGTAGCAATATCATTGTGTTTGATATTGCTTAAAATGTAAACAGAGAAAACCAAACAGAAAAATAAGAAAGAGATAAAATAGCTATAGATTGAAACTGAAAATTTTATTTTTGATGAGTATTAAACCAAGACCATTGGTCTTTTATTTAAACAAATAAAATCTCTATAAAATTGATGCTCGATCTTTCTTTTATGACATCATCCTAACCTGTATGCGCGGATCTATATCTAATGAAAGCTATTCACAATAAACGAGAATAAGACTTTCTAAAGATACTCTTGGCAACGTATATCAACATTCCCAAGTTTTGCTTATGTCAACTATGCCTAGACCTTTTTTAAATCTTTAAACTTCTAAATGCTCAATGCTTTGCTGAACACATCTGCAATTTGATCACTCATGGGCACATGCATGAGATCAATCTTGTTACTCAATACTTTCTCACGAACAAAGTGGTAGTGAACCTCCACATGCTTGGTGCAAGCATGAAAAATTGGATTTTTTGCTAGCATGAGAGAACTGACATTATCACTTTTAATAAGAATAGGAACCTTTGCCATTTGACCAAGATTCTTTAGCTATATTGTTAACCACACACTTTCAAATGTGGCTAGCATAACAACATGATATTATGCCGCTGTAGCTAAAAAGCAAAAGTAGGTTGTTTGTTGCTCATCCAAGAAACACTTCTTGAACCAAGGTTAAATAGTAACCCAATACAGATCAATGGGTTCATGGATTTTTGACTTAATTTGAATTACAATAGCTTGTAAGTTTTATGGGTACATCATACTTGTAGAACAGGCCTTTATTGATTGTGGCTTCCACATATCTCATGATGCATTTTAGTGCATCCATATGTGGCTTCCTTGGTTCCTGCATAACTGTCTCATAACTCCCACTAGATAGGCTAAATATAGATGTGTGTTGGTTCGATAGATCAAACTACCAACCATCTCTCTGTATGCATGTACATTCTCCAATTTTTCACCTTCATCTCTTGATAACTTGTGATTCATCTCAAATGGTATAACAATTGGCTTTGATCATAATATTCTAAACTTCGCAAGTAAAGATAAAGCAAATTTCTTTTGAAAAATTAAAATTCTTCTCTTATCCTTGATTATTTCAATACCAAGAAAGTACTGAAGATCTCCCAAGTCTTTCATCTCAAACTTTTGAGAAAGAGATATTTTTAACTTTTTTACCTCTTTTGAATCACCGCTTGTGATGATCAAATCATCTACATACACAACACAATTCACATCTTCTTTGGTAGATTTCTTAATAAAGGTGCAAGGATGAACATGAGATGAATTAAAACCACTTTTCTCAAAAAAAAAAAAAATAAAATAAAAAATCTAACATTGAAAATCCAGCTCTTGGTGTTTACTTCAAACTATAAAGAGACTTCTTTAGCTTACAAACTTGTCCTGGCTTTTGAGAATCCAAAAATTCCTTTGGCTGCTCAATTTATACTTCCTTGTCAATATCACTATTCAATAAAGCATTTTTCTTATCCATTTATTGGAGAACCTATCCATTTGCTGCTACTTGTGCTATGATAGTGTGAACACTAGCAATCTTTGCCATTAGACTAAAGGTCTTATCATAGTCTTTCCCATAGACTTGGACAAAACCTTTAGCCACCAATCGTGCCTTATAATGGTCCATTTTACAATTGGATTTTCTTTTGATTTGAAAATCCACTTGCATTTGATTGGATTATTGCCGTTAGGAAGTTTCACAAGCTCACATGTGTCATACTTCTTAAGTGCCTCCATCTCTTCCTCCATGGCTTGTTGTCATAGAAGATCATGCTTTGCCTCCTCATATGTTTGTGCCTTCTGCTGCTCTATTACCTACATGATATAAGCATAGTATAAATTTGTGATATAATATCAGATAATTTTTTTATAGGAAATCTTTGATGAACTAGACATCTTCTTTCTTCTTCTTTGCTAGGTATGATTGATCCCCTTCATCACCTGAATCAATTGACTGTGGCTAATCATGTTTTAATGGAGTTAGCTCTTGAGATGTTGATGGTCCACTTTCATCTTCATCATCTGTGGGTGGTGGAGCTTCTAGTATTTTTCCTGTTATGCTTGTAGTATTGTGAACTTTCATCAAAGTTCACATCTCTACTCTCATAGATACTATGATATATTGGATCATAACAATGATATGCCTTTCTCTCTGATGAGTATCCCAAGATGATCTTCATATCAAGTTTGTGACCTTCATTATTGTGCTTCATATATGCTATATATCCAAACACTCTTAAGTGTATCAAATCGGGTTTCCGCTAAAAGAACTTCATAAGGTACCATCTTATTTGGTGTCAATGGCATATGAGTTATCAAATACATAGCAGTTTGCATGACTTCATCTCAATAGCTTTTTAGAATATCTTTTCCATTCAACATAGCTTGGGCAATTTCAACTATGTGTTTATTCTTTGACTCAGCAATCCCATTTTGTTGAGGTGTTCCTGGATAAGTAAGATGTCTCTTAATTTCATGTATTTTAAGCAATGTAGTGAAATCTTGAAATAAATACTCACCACTATTATCAATTTTCAATATCTTGATTGTGCTATTGAATTAATTTTCCATCAATGCTTTAATAAATTTTTTAAAGCATTCAAATACTTCTGATCTCTTGCGTAAAAAATAAATCCAAGTATAATGAGAGAATTCATAAATGAAAGATACATAACACCTCAATCTTGTGTGTGAGTCGATTGGACTCAGTCCCCAAACATCATTGTGAATGACTTGGAGAGGATATTTGGCTTTTGTGGTAGATTAAGTCACCTTTACAAATTCACATGCCTCACATGTGTGATCTTCATCATATTTGATAACTGGAATTCCAATTACAAGTCTCTTTCTTGTCTAATTCTGGATAAGTTGTAATGTCCCAATATCAAGTTTCATAAATTTGCAATTTCATTTGTAAAATTTTTAGGAGGTAATTCCATAGTGAGTGCAAATAAATGACCATTTTTTTTCTTTCATGAGTTATAGTTCTTCCATTATCCTATGCTAATATTGGGCACCCATCATTATTAAAGATTACTTTATAGCCCTAGTTTATAATTTGTCCTACTAATATAATTTTGTTTTTAATTTAGGCACATGCAATACATTAGAAAGCCATTTTAGCCTTCCATTTGAGTTTTGTAGGGTAATAGTACCCTTACCTTTAAGTTCAAGCATGCTGTTGTCTACAGTTAAAGCATTTGATGAATTCGATGTAGGTACCTTATCTGTAAATAAGTTTTTTCTTGGTGTCATATGATTTGAACACATCGAATCAATATACCACTCATTTGGTCTTGATGTGACTAGTTTTGTGGTGCACAAGGCTTCAACCTGCTCCATGCTATCTCTTCGCTACTTAATAGTATAGTTTCCTTGATTGTTTCTACACTAATTTGTAAAGTGTCCACATTTTCCACAATTAAAATATTGAGGTTGATTTTTGAATGTACATCTTTGATTAGTATTGTTGAAGCGACCATTGTTATTTTTTAGTTGAAAATTCTATTGTAGTTGCCCTAGCCCGTGATCTCTACCTCTACTTTTGCATTGAGGTTGACCATGAGTAGATGAAAATAGAGTATCATCACTCATTTCCACCTTCTTGCCTTTTTTATTATGCAATTTGAGTCTCTTCAAAAGCACCTCCTCCTATAGTAGCATGCTAACTGCTTCTTCTAGTTGTGACTTATTTTGCTAAATAACACTCTCATAGAATTAAACTCAATTCTAAGATTTTTTAAAATGATTGCTATGCGAGTGTTATTTTCCATTTCAATGCTGATTCCTTTTAGTTGGTCACAGATATCCTTTACTTTTTTATAAAACTCTATCATAGAGTTATTTTTTTGCTTGTTTGCCTACAATTCTTCTTTCAAAAGTGCTCTTCTAACATTGGTTACCTTCTCCTGTATAGTAGCCAACCAACCCCATGCATCTTTCATTAATTCCAATTGGTGAACGTACAATAGCATCTCAAACCTATATGATATCTAAATTGCATGTAGGGCCTTTCCATTCTGCTTCTTCCACTTTGCAATTTCATTATTATCCATTATAGGCTTAAGTGATGCTCCACAAATGACATCTTAGAGACCTTGTCCAATCAAATAATTACGAAGACAAAATTTCCAATTTCATAGTTTTTTGCATTGAGAACTTAAGAAAAAATAGTATTTGAACTCAACATACTTAGATTAAAAAAAATAGAACTTGCAAAAGGAAGTATTCAACAATTTTTGGAAGTAGAAGATCACAAAATTACAACCCACCGCCAACTAGGCTCCGACTAGGCTACAATAAAGTTATGATCAAGCTCTAATACCATGTGGAAAATCAGATAACATTCTAAGTTGGAAATGATGTTCTCATATAATTATATGGGCAACAATATCATTGTGTTTGATATTGCTCAAAATTTGAATAGAGAAAACCAAACATAAAAATAAGGAGAGAGATAAAATAGTTATAGACTGAAACTAAAAGTCTTATTTATGATGTATATCAAACTAAGACCATTGGTCCTCTATTTAAATAAATAAAATTGCTATAAAATTGATGCTCAATCTATCTAATAAAAGAAATAAAATAATATAATATATTTTGAGATCATGCTAACCTATATTCATGAATCTATAACTAATAAAAGTTGTTCACAATGAACAAAAGTAGTGCTTTCTAAAGATATTCTTGGTAATATATCTCAATATATCATCAACTCCAATAGCTTAAATAATGACTAGAAAGATAGTAATTCCACAAAATATAGATTTTTTTCTTTTCCACCTGCAACTCCAAGTAGTGTCACTCCTTTATTTTTCTTTTCCAACTATAGTTGCAAGAAGTGTTTCTCTTGGTTAGTGAAGTTTGCCTTTGGAGATTGCATACATAGGTAGATCTACTTAGAAGGGTGGGTGGGCAATTGCTCCCTTGTAAATTTTGAGAATGCTTCTTATAAATTTTAATTATGTTTGAATCGTTGGTCCCTAAAGGAAGGTAAATACCCGAGAGGTGAGGGGTGAATAGAAAATTTAAAACTTTTACTAGACCTCTTTGAGATATAACATCCTCCTAGCAAGAAATGGAATCAAACAATAGTCACACAAATAAAAAAGACATAAAATTTTTTATAGTGGTTCGGGTAATTGTTCCTATTCTATATTCCAAGCATACTTTCATTTTAGTGTCTTGAGTTCTATTATCTCACTATAGCAAAAATACAACAGTACTTCCAACACTCTTCTAGATCAGCTTTAGGGAGCTTATACAGTACTCCTAGTACTCTTCTAGATTCCAGCTCAAGGGTGCATATATAGATTCCAGCTCTAGGGGATGTACATAGTGCTACTAGCACTCTTCTAGATTATAGTTTTAGGGGGCATAAACAAGGTAGCTTTTGTCTGCACTCAGACAATCACAATTCTTCTTGAGCTTGGTTGTAACAAGTATAAAAAGAGAAAAACAAAAATGGAATAACATAAGGATTTATCATAGTTGATCAGACAAATTTCTATTTTTATTGATGATCCTCAATTGATTACACTAGCTGTGTATATCAGAAAATTACATATTCACATCCTAGATAACAAGTGGTCTTAATTATATCTCCACAATGGGATAAAATCCTTGATCAAAAGGAAAAGTATAATGTATCTTAGAGAACCGCACTCTCTCAAAATAAACGTGTTGTCTTTGGGATCGCCAAGCACATTACAATGACTTGATATTTAGGAAATAGCCTTAAGTCAATGGGTGGATAGGGTGACACGGTTGTAGACTGGGTTGTTGGACATTGGGTCAACCTAGAGAATGAGTATTTTGGTTTATCCCGGGTGAAATTAAGATCGTGTGATTTTTGTTGTTTAAACTATAAGAAACCATAGAGCCAGGAGGTGGTTTATGATTCAATTGGTATATCCCGAAAGAACTCAGAATTGGGTAATCTCTATTATGTTTAGACATGAAAGAAACTAGAAGAAATAGGTGACCTTGGCTCGATTTAGCTTTCTCTCATTGCCCATGAGAATCTTAAGAAGAGTGGGCCAGGATAACTAGATTTAGGTTAGCTTTCTCATATTGCCCATGAGAAGCTTAGGAAGAGTGGGCTAAGTTAACTAGGTTTAGTTGATTTGATGAATGATATTTGCTGAAGATTGACTTGGTAAGTCACGACTTAGTGACTCGGTAAGTTATGACTCAGTAACTCAGTCCTTTACTTAGGCGTTTGAATGAGTTGATGAATAGTATTTACTGACTTAGTAACTCGGTGAGTCATGAGTCAGTCCTAGACTAGGTGAGTGGTGTTTTTCAATATCCCGTGAAAAACCAAAAATGAGTGATCTCAGCCGTCAACCTATGAGAGATCATAGAGTCAGTTTGCATGGATTAAGCCTAATTATACTTTGAATTAATTAAGCCTAACCATGATCAGTATTAATAATAGTGATTAGTGCTAATAATATTTCTTAATTGGTTTAAGACACTGTCATATTTTTTTAATTTATGGGGCATTTACAAGGTAACTCTGCCATTTATGAGATTTAATTAGTGTTTAAACATGGTTTAATGTATTTTAAATGTCTGATCTAGCATTATCCTATTGTCCACTAATCATATGGGATTCACCATTATCATTGCATGTGTGGGATCCATGTATATACCATAGTAGGGCCATGGCAGAGTGCCTTTAGGTACTAGAAAAATTATCAATGGTTAAAGGCCACTGGTGTCAGCGGAGGCACTTGCCTCTTGAAAAATTCTCAAAGCTCTAGAGCAAAAAATCTCTCTCAAATCTCTCCCTGTAAGTAAGAAGAGATGGGAGGGGTATTTATAGAGTCTGAGCCTACCTTTGTTGCCTATGCAAGTGACATTGCATTTGGCCTTTGACTGCGTGAGTGGAGATATGTTTCCGCTTTGACCTTGCCTTTGATTATGCAATCGGAGTGAGATATGGGTGGCTGCTTTTCTCTAATAAAATATAATTTCATATCAAAAGAAGGTAGCTACAAGAGGCCATTAATGCCTCTTTGACTTTTCCCACTTATTTTTTTCATTGGAAGCTACGTTCCAAAGTTGATTATCAAGCTCTAATAGTGATGTTGACTTTAGTGGCCATTGAGTGGACCCCATCCTTTTGCTTTATGGGTGTAACTTTTGCTTGTGTCTATGCTAGAATCAAAGAGAGAGTTTTGCCTACATCTCTCATGTTGGCTTTGACAAAAAAATTTTAACCTTTTGCAACACCGCTTGGCTGTGCAACACCTGTCATTAGACTTTGTCTATGTGACCCCATCCCTTCACATTTTACCATTATTTGATTATACAAGTTGAGGGTTTTTGAACATGACTTGCTACAACATTTGATTGACTAACATGGGCAGCTTTTTCCATGCTTCAACATTAAACGAACTGTGGAAAAAGATTTCCATGCTAAGAAGTGTTGTAGCGATCCTGACATTCGACAAATTATTTTCCATGCAACACAAGCTTTACCTGCAGCTTGGTAAGGCTGGTAATCTCATCTCTTGCTTTCAACTACACATATTGGCATTTTGCAACACCAAATGCCTGTCTGAATCATACAATTTGTGCTAAATAACATTCTTTGCTAGACAATGGTTTGGAATTTCACTTGAATGAAATAAATTTAGCTCATGGTTGTGGATAAACCAGCCTCCATTCAATTCTACATTTTTGATTCCCGTTGATTCTTAAGGTTGGATTTTATCCACCCTCAACAAATGCCCCCTGGTGATCATTTAGCATGGGTAAGCACTTCAGTGAAGTGGGCATGGTGATGGTCACCATTTGTCCACCCTGTTTGCAATAAAAGAAATGAAAATCTATGCTCAAAAGTCAAACCACCTGTTGTGAGCTTTCTCATTGGATTTCTTTTTTTTTTTTTTTTTTGACTTAAAGCTACTGAAAACTAATTTCTCATCTTTATAAATACCCATCTCCCTCTGTTTTTTTTTTCATCCAAACTAGAGACAGGCCCAACTATGGTTCTTCAACATTTTTGAGAAGTTCTTTCGAGAAGTTGAAACTCTTCTTTCCAACTTCCATTAGAATAGAAGAGAAGGCCATTGTCGGAGGACTCAATTCCTCATTTCCTTTGTTATCCTCTACAATATTCAAAAAAATTAATTTCAACCAGGGTGAGCTTTGTAATTTCAGTCGTTTGCATTCATATTATCCACCTTTTTATATCTAGTGCATATGGAACCATCATTTCTTTTCCCTCTTTTTTTTGTTGAGAAAATTTTTTTGATAGGCATGGAGCCCAACATTAGAGAGGCATCTCCCTCACTTCTTAGTTTGCTTGATTGTGTGGACTTTAGCAATTGTCCTATCAAGGGGAACGAGTTGAGCCATACCCTTGACGTCACTGCAACATTGGCACACTCTGCAATTAATTGATCTATTTCTGATCCTCCCATCATTGAAGCAGCTCTTCCATCTGATGCTGCCCTTGGGCAAGGTTTAAGAGTGTCAAAAGATAACTTGGAGGAAGCAGAAGTCCCTACTACTCCACAACAACATGGGGGAGTGCCTGTTGTATCGCAACGTTAAGAGAAAATTCCTATTGCATCATAGTGCCCAACACAATGTCCATTACAATAGAGGCAGAAAAAATAGAAGCTAGGTGGTGATCCTCGACTTCAAAATAGTATTCGCTACTATCAAATGAAAGGATCTAATAGAGGGCATTTTATCTGGCTGAACACAAAAATTTCGTGGCAGAAACTTCCCGGGTTTGAAAAGGACAAACAAGTTCATGCCCCCATGTGACACTTTTCTATGAGGGATATGAAAAATCATGAATGTCCTTTCGCTCTCCGTTCCCAACAATCTTTTGTTCAAAGAAAAGATGTGGAGAGTGGTTATTTGTTTGCAAATGCTTTTGCCCATTATGATGAGAAGGACCATTTTAATGGCTATTTCCTATTACTCATCAAAAAGATGCTGGATCCTCATGAATATTCAGTGGAGATCCCTCACCAGAGGGCAACAATTCTTGAAGATTATAAATTTGTTTATAATGGTGAAAGAGGGAGGTTCAAAGGCACATTGCTGAGGAACAATTTCTTCAAACTTTGGGCGGAGCATATCACAACCATTCATGAAAATACGCTCCATTAAGCTAGTATTTATGATACCATTCTCTGTACCCATAGTCTATTCCATATGCATATAGAGGCCATGTGCGGCTTCATTCAATTTTAGTCTTCGGCAACCAATTCCTTTTATTTCCCTTACGGTGAGATGAGTACCACACTATGGGATCTTAATGTTGCTTGTGGATTGCCTATCATTGGGGAACCTTTTGATTGCATCTCCCACCAAATGAGGACTTCAAAAGGGGTAGTTTGGGATTCCTTGTTCTGAGCATAATCAGTAAATTGAGACACTTTGGCACCAAATTCTCTTGGATAGGTTGGGCGTAGCTGTTAGGGTGAATCTCTGATCCAAAAGCCCAAGTGAAGGAGATGCCTAACTTGAAGATTGGGCCAAGTGTAATATCTAGGTTGATGAAGCCTTCTTAAGAAACATTGCTCCAGAGGAGGAGTTAGTCTTATTCTTAATGCTGTGGCTTTCAGTCATTATCTGTCAATCATTAGCTCATGGCCATTGTATCAATCTTATGTGCTTAACTCCAGCTATCGAACTTGCACAAGAGAAGAGATCATCCATTACTCCCCATGTATTGTGTGACATCTATCGCGAACTGAGCGATATGGTCTTACATTGCTCCAGACCTATTTTATGCAATACCTACTTTCCAACATAATTTTTATGGCTTTGCTGGGGGTCTACTTCCCTTGGATTTATGAGGTGGAATCACCAACATAGCTACCTGGTAAGAGTCTTTTGTTGGGAAGGTTTATGACTGGTACTTTTAGGAACATCTCATTTTATGCAGTGACTGATCGTTTGTTGAGACTACATAAATTTTTTTGGGAAATGTTTTTGTTTGCCCAGTCAGCGATCCTATGAGATTCAAGGTGAAGGGCATGGATAGTACTTTTGGAAAGCCTGATGAGTATGTAATTTTCTTAAAAGTCGCTTACTTCCTCTTCGGGATGACTCTAAGTTTTGGGCAGAGCATATTTTTCATATTGATTTGCCAAACAATTTGGCTATGACTAGGAAATGCTAGGTCATGTCATGAAAATATCACGGGAGGAGCGTGAAACAAAAATGGGCCCATCTTGGTCGTATCCATTATCATTTTGTTTTATTGCTGCATTTTGTGACTATGATGTCTCCTTGCCTAGTCCAGCCTAGAGAGTTCACATATTCAAAGAGTATGCTTGGTGTTATAGTACCAATGGGGGTAAAATCAACAGGGAGATGCCTCCAAATTGTGGTGCGTTTGTTTACCATCCATTGATATCTTCTTTTGTACTTGACATGCCTGAGGATATCTTCTTGGGGATACAACTAGCTATGGATTTTGATAAGCCAACTACTTTTCCATAATACATGTTGTGGATAGATGATAGTCGTTCCTGACAAAATATTTATCGTACTAACCGTAGTCATATCGAGTGGTGGGGCTTTGGTGAGCAAATATACCTTATAGGTGAAGATATCTATATGGAGCCAGTAACTCCTAAGCTGGCTCCTTATGTCCTTCTAGCTTACGCTGAGTAAATTACATCGATAAGCATGCCTTTTTTAAGGGAGAATTTGGCTAAATTAGAAGCTGATGTAGAGGTATGGTTGGAACAATACTTAGTAGATTGCACTC
Source organism: Pouteria campechiana (assembly GCA_036873735.1). Lineage (NCBI taxonomy): Eukaryota > Viridiplantae > Streptophyta > Magnoliopsida > Ericales > Sapotaceae > Pouteria > Pouteria campechiana. The sequence goes on from JAYJMB010087897.1 coordinate 31,687, forward strand.
CAGTATGATTCCATGACAGGGCCCCTTGGGCTTCAGTTCTTCTGAGAACTTCTTTATCTCAAAAGAAGGAAGCTACCCCAAGTAGTGCCATTATGAAGCGAAGTAAGAAAATGAAGACTAGTCAAGAATTGTCTGATCTTCCACCCTCAAGAATAACTACAAAGGTGGTTTCTCGACCGTCCCGCTTGATGACTGCTTCTCTTGATGAAGCAATTCCTCCAGTTCCACTATCCTCTCCACATATTGCTAAGTTTGAACAGGTGAGTGAAGGCGAAAATGTAGAGGCCCCTCTCCTAGAGGCAGTCCATGCAGAATCTCGTACAGATCAAACAAAGAGTGTTGTTGACACCACTGATATTACAACAGACAAATTGGACAGTGATCAAATGAAGTTGTCAACAGGTTCTTTTAATATGGAGACAGTCCTGCCCTTATTCTTAGATATACATATGCTTTCTTTATTACCCTCACTTCTTCTTCACTTGAGAGATCCCTTAGTTGAAGAAAAGGTCACCTCGGCAGAGGTCACATTGGAGGGTGATGTTAGTTGTTCCTTATGGAGATGTAAGCAAAGCTACTCTTGATATTGGGGATCATCATGCCACCAACAAAGTTTTCCCTTCTGCTCTAGAGGTGTTGCCACACATTGAGTTTGATGATAGTATCTATGAGCTAGATAGGGAGGTGCTTGAAACATTGACATCACACTTTCATGCTTTGTTCAGTAAGGATTTTCTTCAGATGTTGTATTTGGCTTGCATCAAGGCAATAAGGGAGCAAAGCGAAGTTTAATAGGAGGACTTAGAAGATGAAGTTTAATCTTTTTACTCTAACTTTGCTAGATCACTGCGGAGAGCCTCTTCATCCGATGCAATCGCAATGTTGAAAGATCATTTTCTATTTCACGTTGAAGGTATAAAAAGGCTGGGTGGTGACATCTCCTGCCTATCAGCCATTTTTGAGTAACTGGAGTCTTTTCAGCAAGCATGGGCACAGGCTGAGTCAGATGCTATCCTGAGACTTCCTCTTGAAACCATTGCTGCTAAGGAAGTTAAATTTCAGAATATGCAGGCTAAAGTTGATGAGAAATCGTCAATCATGAGCATGGCTTCAAAGCATCTTTTCTCTCTTCAAGTAGAGTTGACCTCTTTGAGAGAAGATGTGAGAATAAACAGAGATTTGAAGCTTTTAGAGAGAATTTCACCAGCTGAGCCATCATTTATCTATTTAAGAATCTCTTATTGCTTCCAAGGAGAAAGATGAAGCTAAAGGTTTAGAGATTATCTAGAACTTGAAGGAAGAAGTAGCTACTTCCTAATAAGAAGTGATGGCGACTGAGGAGACTTTAATAGAGTTGAAATCATCTCTAGTTGTGAGCTCAGAAGCTGCTCAAATAATGAAGACAGTAGAGGAGCAGTTCAGCCATCTGATGGAGTCTATTTTAACTACTTTAACTCATTTGTAAACTCCTCCTATGTACGAGAATCTCATATATTAATGCAACTTTAGCACTTTTTCTCATGATACTTAGTCTCTTGACATGTTTTTTTTTGTGAACTTCATAATAATTATAATTTTGCATGCAAATCAAATCACTTGAGACACATTTGCAAGGATTAGAAAGGGTGAGCAAATGCCCCCAACATTTGCTCCCTTCCTAGTCAAGCATATAAATGATTTGAATTTTGCATATAGACTAAATAACTTGAGAAGCATTTTGTAAGGATTGAGAAAGAGAGGGGGAGCAAATGCCCCTAACGTTTGCTCCCTCTTGATTCATGCATAGTAATTTTTAGGAATCGCCTATCAACGGGTAATTCTCCTATACCATTACTATTTATAATCCGATATGAACCATTGGCATAAGCATTGTACCTAACATAAGGGCCTTCCTGGATGTAATTAGTTTCTCTTTTCTCAATTGATAGACACCTATGACTTTTATTTGTTGTTTTCCTCACGATCCTCGGATCACCTCGTTGAATGCTTCTGCTTTTTAATCCTATACCATCTTCCTAAATGGCTCTGCTCAAATAATTAGTTTCAGTGGATCCAGGATTCTATGTTTTAGACGCCTTTGAGCGAGCGTGGTTTGATTGATACAATGCCCATGGTGCCTCCCAAGTCCAGGTTGGTGCGCCAGTTGGAGCAGGGCCCATTCACCTTTAGAGATTAACATATCCGACGATGCTTTAATGCTTCTACTTTTTAATACTATAGCACTTGTTCAAGCTGGTTCGCTTAAATATTGACTATCAGTGGATCCAAAATTCTATGTTTTAGGCGCCTTTGCATGGGCTCTCCACCTTTTTCTGAATCTTGTCACCAATTATTCTACGACAACTTTATGTGTGCTGATGTGACCTCTCAACGCTTCTATTCATCCACGTGTATGAGGTTTAAATGCAATGGGATGTGAAAATGGATGGTTTTTAATTTTGACGAATCCTTAGGCTGTCATTTCTCTGATTTTGCATGAAAACCTTGATGGTTTTATTGAGCGATGTCTTTAAGATACTGTTGTAGATATGAAAAATTATTTCCTGCTTTTGGTTTTCTTCTTCACCCCTTCTATCTTTGAGATGTCATTGTTCTTTTCTTCTCCTCCGGTAACCCATCTTCATCTCTTGTTCTCATTTCTGATTACTTTTCTTCCTTATGGCTATCAAGAGGTCTTATCTGCATTTGTCAGAAAGTTTCATGGAGGCATTTTGGCTCTATCCTCGACTAGAGGGTATGAGTTGGGTGTTTCCAAAACCTATTGCCCTGCCATGACATTCTCGCAAAAACCTATTTCCTATTTCTTTAGTTTCTCTTAGGGCGGGATTTCGTTTAGATCAGACCCCTTTCGTCTCTGCCCTTCTTCATGGCTATAATATTTCTCCCGAGCAATTGGTCCCAAATAGCTAATGTTATATCGTGTCCCTTTGTTGTTGGGCCTACAATCTTTGAGAGATTTCTATTTTCACTTTCTCGATGTTTTCAACTATCTTTATCTTGAGTAAAGCTCCTCATTCCAATTATTATTTTTATCTTATCCCCTGTGTTCCCTAGCTCAAGTTTTTCATGTGAACTGCTGACCCAGAAGATGACCAAAAAAGTCATTGGGCTTGGGTCAAGATTGCTCAGGTTTTTCCTTTTCCAGTAGCTTGGACAACCAGTCCTGTCCGCCCCTCAATTGTCTTCCTCCTTTACAGTGATATAGCTTATATGTCATTAGGTATAGGCTAATGACTGTGGGCTATTGCCAGTAGATGCCGTTTCCTTTGCAGACCATTGTTGTCAGACAGATTTTCCATGTGGCTTTCCTAGTGAAGAGGTTTTCACTCTTGATCCTCTTCCTTCTTTGTCTTCTTTGTTTCCAAACTTGAGATCTACTATAGAATAGGAACAAGACCTTTTTCCTTATTTTTGTGTAATTCCCTGCTCTGCTCTTGCTCTTGCGTCTGCTTCCATTTCTGATCAGGCGGCTCTTCTACATTGGCAAAAAATTAAAACGGTCGCCCGAAAGCAAAATTTTCATGGTTCTACTAGTTCTGATAGGTAGTAGTTGCTGGCTTCGAATATCCAATCGGAGTCACTAGAGGTTGATATTCCTTGCGAGGCCGGTCCTATTGATATCTCTTCTGGCGGAAGCACTTCACAAACTTCCACACCTCATTCTTTCTTCAAACTTGGTCAGGTCACCATAGCGGACCCATCCACATCCTTTGTTCCCTAGGTCACCACTGGGGAGTGGGTCCATTCTCCAAGGAATGTCAGTGGTTCCTCTAGAGAGTAGCCTATCCCCCTTCTTCCATACCAATTTCTTCTGATCCCTCTTCATTTGTATGAACTTCCCCTATAATTCCCTTTTTGGCCAGTTCTGTCTCTCTTGGTTCCGAGTTTGTAGTCAGTGCAGCTTTAGTGGCGAGTTCGAAGTCACCTACACCTGGGGGATCCATAGAAGCTATTATTGAAGAGATGGAAGAGATCTAGGAGAGACCAATGGTTGCGAGGATACAAGAAGGTTTGGTGGTTCTTGAGGCATCCTTTTCTACCGCTGTCGCCCATCCTTCTGCTGCTTTTGCAGTGAGTATCTCTCTTGCCCACTTTTTATATATATTATTAATGAGAAGGTGCTAACATCTTCTTTTGAAAGTGTTGACTTCTTCCTTTCAGTCTTGTTGTAGGTTTGTTTTCTTTTGACCAACTATCTAGTACTTTGAAGCATTTATACTCTGGCCCTAGCCTGGCTCCTCTTACTCAGTGCTTCCTAGGAGAGGCTTTCAATTCGAGTAGGTCGGTGTCAACTCCCAAATCTAGCTCCATTAGCGGGACCATTGCTTCTGCGAGTTAGAGTTCCTCCTAACCTACTACTTAGGTCGGTGCTGCTCCTACTGGGAGGACACTAATAATGTCCCTACTAGAGAATCCAACAATGATAGCTACCTTTGTCACTAGGCTCGCCTACCCCAGAGACCGCTCCTGTCCTAATGCATGTAGTTGGGATGGCTTGGTAGTGGATTTCACCCTCAACAACATGTGGAGTGTAATCAGAAGGCAGGGTTTTATCGATTGGATGGAGGCTGTAATGCAACAACTTGTAGTCGCTTAGGAGTAATGGGACCATGTCATAGCTGAGTTTTTCACTAAGACAATAGAGTTAAAGTAGGAGCAGGTCCACTTCAATGAACTAGAGTGAACCACTTCAGAGCTTAAAGCAAAGGAGGATGAGGCTCTAACAGGTTGGGACGCCATGCTCCTCACGCAGGAGGCCGAGGATTCCTTTAAAAGGATGGAAGTCGAGCGTGATGTTGCAGTGCTCACATAGAAAGACGCTGAAGACTCCCTTAAGAAGGTTGAGGCTGAGTGTGACTTTGGTGTTGTGGCTGTTGATGCTAAGGTGGAGCAGCTGGCCAAAGTGAAGGTAGAGGCTGCTGGGCGAGAGGAGTCTCTACGACAGGAGGCTTGCATGCTGAGAGGGCAGTATTCTATAGAGATCTCTCGGATCTACTAGTTATGCTTGGAGCAACTTGCTACTGAACTTGAATACCAAGAGATATTGCTTCAACAAATGGCTGAATATTTTAGGTAGACCTTTAATTCCTATAAGAAGAAAATTTTTAGGAAATTCCTTGAAATAGATCTAGATGATATTCAACCAGATGAGGAAGATTTTTAATTATCAAACCTATGTGAAATAAAAAGATATATTTTTCTTTTTGGATATTTCATGCATAGTAATAATTGAATATATGCATACAAACTAGATCCTTTGAAAGACATTTATAGGACTTAGGAAAAGGGGGAGCAAATGCCCCCAGTGTTTGCTCCTTCCTGGCTCATGCATAGTAATGCTTTAGGAAATGCATAGTAATGCTTTAGGAAATGGCCATTAATAGGTAGCTATACAATCTATTTACAATCTTGTATGAGCCATTGGCGTAGGCCCCTTGGATGATGTAAGGCCCTTCCCATTTAGTCTCAAACTTGCTAATTAACTTACCACCCACCATTAGTTTGGTCCTTAGTTTGAGAACTAGATCACCCGAGTAATAAGCTTGGTGTTTAATTGATCGGTTATATGCCTCGGCCATGAGGGCTTAGTATAATTTGATCCTTTGTTTGGCTTGTAATCGCCTTTCATCTAAAGCATCAAGCTCCTTGAACTACAACTTAGCTTGTTGATCTATTGTCAACCCTAAGTGCATTGTAACTCTTAGTGATGGCAATTGCACTTCCAAAGGTAAGATTATCTCCACCCTAAACACCAGAGAATATGGGGTTGCATTGGTTATTGTCTGGTGAGTGGTGCGATAGGCCTAAAGTGCATTTGGCAATTTGAGATGCTATTGTTGCTTGTTCTTATTTGTCGCTCTTCTCATAATCCTTAAGATGACCTTATTGAATGCTTCCACTTGACTATTTTCTTGTGGATGATATGGTGTAGAGAACACATGTTTGATGCCTTGCTTGTGATAAAACTTCTCAATTTCTTCATTCTTGAATGGAGTGCCATTGTCCGATGTAATTTAGCAAGGGCTGCCATATCGATATACGATTTTGAACTTGATGAACTTGATTACTTCTTTGACTCTAACTATCTTATATGAGTAAGCTTTTTCCCATTTGGAGAAGTAATCAGTTACTGCTAGAATGTGGGCATGCTCCTTGGAAAATGGAGGGTTGATTGAGCCAATAACATCAAACCCCACCATGCAAATAACTAAGAGATGCTTGCAGGTACTAACTCTAAAGGTGGTATATGCCAGATGTCCCCATGAAGCTGACATTGAAGATATGATTTAGCAAATCATAGTGAGTTAGAGACCATGATAGGCCAGTAGTATTCTAGGCATTTGATTCGTCTGTATAATCTTTGGCCGAATGGATACCCATCACATTCACTCGAATGCGCTTGCATGAGTGCATATTAAATCTCTTCCCCATTAAGTCAATGGAGCTAGAGTCCATCATATGCCTGAAGATGTAGTGTATTATTGTAATATACATATCAAGTAGCTCTTTTTCTTAGGGCCAATCTTTCCTGCGAGTATTTTGGGAGAATTTCATATTGTAGGTAGTCGATGTATGTGATTCGCCAATCATGCATTATTAGTTCCATATAGGCTATGCATTCTACTAGCTTAGTAGTCTCCTTATCATATGAGTCAGGAATGCGACTTTGTTGCTCAACTTTGACAATGACTTCTTGGCCTCCCGCAATGACTAGAGTGGTTGCCAAATTTGCTAAAGTATCAATAATGGTATTCTTGTTCCTTAAAATATGCCTAATGCTGACTTGAAAAAGTTGATCCAATAGCCCTTGCACAATATCATAATACTGGAGTATACTGGGCTAGCGAAATTCATATTTAGTAGTTAATTATTGGACCACCAATTTCAAATCACTAAAGATATTCAATTTTGTAATGCTAAAGTTGAGGGTAATTTGAAGTCCTAAGACCAGTGCCTCATACTTTACTTCATTGATGGTGTAATTCTTTTCCAAGTAAAAAGAAAATGGGAGAACATATTTCTAAGGTGAGATGAAGACAATTCCAACGCTAGCACCAACAAATTTGACAGCACCATCGAAGTACATTTACTAGGGAGTGTTGACTTGGGCAATGAATATTTCCTCATCTGGAAAGTCTTCTTGCATGACAACTTCTTCATCAACTGGATGCGCTACCAAGAAGTCAGCCAGGGCTTGTCATTTTACCGCTTTTCACAGGATAAAGGTGATGTCAAATTTTGATAATAGTAATGACTATTTTGCCAACCGTCCCGATAGCATGGGATGAGTGATTAAGAACTTGAGTGAATTCACTTTAGAAATTAACCAAATCTCATGAGCGAGGAAATAATGCCTTAACTTTTGAGCTGCAAACACCAAGGCAAGGCATGTTTTTTCAATCGGAGAATAGTTACATTCTGCATCGATCACCCGATGACTAAGGTAATACAATGCTTGATCCTTACCATCTTGAATATCTTGTGCGAGCAATGCCCCAAGCTATTGCTCGCTTATAGAGATATACAAAATAAGCAATTTACCTTAGCTGGTGTAGCCAAAACCAGTGGATTGCTGAGCAAATCCTTGATGGTATCGAAGGCTTTCTGACAAGCTTTATCCCAAACAAAGGCCACATCCTTCTATAGTAGTTGGTGAAATGGCTGGTATCTTCCTGCTAAATTGGCAATAAATCTTCTAATATAAGATAGCTTACCTTGTAAGTTTCTTAGATCATCTACGTTCCTTAGGGGAGGCATGTTTCTGATTGCCTCTGCTTTTTGTGGGTCCACCTTGATTCCTCGATGGTGGACAATGAATCCCAAGAACTTGCCTTACCCCACTCCAAATGCACATTTGAGTGCGTTCATATGTATTTTGTTTTTCCTGAGCTGTATAAAGACGATGCATAGATCCTGACGATGTTGATCATGACTGTTGGATCTTACCACCAAATCATCGACATAACATTTAATATGTTTATGAAACATGTCATGAAAAATAACTTGCATAGCTCTCTGATAATTAGCTCCTACATTCTTTAATCCAAACGACATAACTTTATAGCAAAAGATGCCCATTGGAGTGTGAAATGTAGTAGAAGCCTCGTTCACTGGTGCCATCTTGATCTGGTTGTAGTTGGAGTAACCATCCATGAACAAGAATATGTCATAGAGCGATGTGTTATCGATAAGGAGTTCCGTATATGGGAATGAGAACTCATATTTCGGACGGGCTTCATTGAGATTGTGAAAATTGACACAAACTCGGATTTGTCCATTCTTTTTCTTTACTTGGACAACATTGGAGAGCTATCTTAGGAACTTGATTTCTTGGATGAAGTTGACTTTCAACAACTTATTAATCTCATTAATAATTTGTTGCTCTAAGTCAGGTCTGAACTTCATTGGTGCTTGCTTCACTAGTCGCTTGCTTGGAGAGATATGTAAAGAATGCATGGCAATATCTAGATCTAACCCAAATATTTCAGAGTATGTCCAGGCAAAGACATCTTTGAATTCCTTGAGGAGATCTACTAGAAATTTCTTTTCATGTTCTGGCAAGGATTTGGCGATGAAGGTAAGGTGTTTATCTTCATCTATACCCACATTGAACTCTTCAATTTCATTGATTGTTAGTTGTCGACCGTCTTCTAACCCCGATGGAGTTGCGCCATAGGTTATTTACTCTAAAGAAGAATCAGAGTTATTGTTTTCTTCTTTCTTTGAATGGTCAGGATCTGACTTATGATCGGACTCATGAGTCTAACTCGCCATTCCTGACTCTGATTCAGGAATTGATGGGTGATTAATGACATCTTTGTTGTCTTTATCATCAGGTCCCTTCAAATTTGTTTGTAATTCTTTATCATCAGACTCGGATTCTTCCTCTTCTATTGATACATGGTGAGAGGTGGAAACCATATAGCAATGTGCAATTATTGATAGGGCGGATGACTTTTTTGATGTCTTGGACTCAGTAGGAGCTGACTGATAGTCCCACATAGTGGGCCCGATAGTCAACCTAATACTCACATAGAAGTAATCTGAGATATACTCCTCATCACTGTCCATATCAATATCATCATCTGCACCAAGACCTGTCTGATCTCCTGGATACTGGAGACCCTTTAATTTCCCTTTGATTTGAACCACGATGAGCAGACCAGTTACCGACATATAGGGTTCATCAGAATAAATGCTGAGGAGTTCAATCATCCTTCTACATCCCTTACTGAATTTTTGAAAATTTTTGGCATACAAGAATTTCTTGGGTAGAAAATCAGAAGTACAACATTATCCATAGGATAAGCGCATCTCCTTGAATACTAGTCTTCCTTTTTCCACTTGGGACTTCGATTCAGGTTCTTTGCCCTAAATGATTTCTGACTCAGCCAGTCAAGTTAGTGGCCAATTGTACTTAGCTAACATGGATTATAATTTTCCTCCTCCGATTTCCCATTTCCTACTTTTGGTGCTGAGATTGGAGGATGTCTCTTACTTTGCTTAATTGGTGCTCCTAATGTTAATCTCAAAATGCAAAGACTCTGATGGTTTCGAGACCACTTGAGAGTAACTTGGCACCCAAGTTGACAATGTTGGAGGAGTAGTTGTTGTTCTCCTTGAACTTAGAGTGTTGATTTGGAACTGGGTATTCTCGACCGATGTCGGTTGTGGGGTGTATAAGCTTGCAAAGAGTTCATGACTTGATTCTCATAAAGTCTGGCGGGTGGGGGTATGGCTTGCCCCTTGCTTATTGATGGCCTGGTCGACCCTCTTCCCCATCCTCTTTCAAGTTGTTTTGGTGTTGACGTCCCAGTCTGGAAAGTAAAAGATTGTGGAGTTAAGAAATTTGCAACTGGCCTCTAGCTGAGCATATTATAAATTGGTGAAGTTGGTTTTGGAATAGGAGAGACCAGGTGCTGCGAGGGTTGCGGATGCTGAACCAACTACTTATCTTCATCATCATCATCTACTTGGAGCATTTTTAGCTCTTTCATGAGTTTCAACTTGCTTTCTTGTGAGATGCTTGTTGCAATCTCAAAGCGCGAAGACATTGGTGGTGTAACCACCGAGAATGGAGCTGCCTATGGAAATAAAGCCCATGATGAGAGTTCTTTTGATGTTGACCCTTGTCTTCTAGTAGCAAATGGTTGTTGTCTTCTATCCATAGTTGGCTTGGCCGATTCTTTCGGCGGCTCCGATTCACTTGGTGCCAGCTTATAGTATTGGGCTTCTCAAAAAAATGCTTCTAAAGTTGTAAATGACCATATATCAACCGATATGCACTTCATTATGCCATCTTGGTAGAACTTAAAGCATTGGTGCCCTGTGGATGCCACAACTTGGTATCGGTGCAACCATGAACTTCTGAGCAACAGATTATAGAATGTTGGAGCATTAATGAAATGATAACTGACCTCTGTAAGAAATCCTTAAATATCAAGACTCAAGATGATATTCCCCACAGTCCTTTGACTTTCTTGGTTGAAGCCTTGGATTACCAAGGTACTGCTTTTGAGAATGGATGAGCGCATTCCAGTACACTTTAACACTTTAAGTGAAATAATATTCATCGCAGATCCTACATCTAATATAATGCGATTAATCCTTTCTCTCTAGATTACCACTTACAAACAATGGATGGTTATACTTTGTACTTCCAAGCAATAAGTTATCATTGTGAAAGTGATGGTCTGGTTGCATTCAATCGTATCAGCAACCTTTGTCAGGTACAGGTCCTTGATGGACTCATCTACTAATGCATTAATAAGTGTTTACCGAGACTCCTTAGAGAGCTGGAGTGCATCATATATGCTTAGTCTTGCTAGGATTCTACATAAGTGAGTGATAACATTATATTCTATTTTATTTGTAAGCTCAAGAGTTTCCCTTTCTTTAATAAGGGGATAAGGAACTCTAGGCATCGGCTCTTCTTGTAGTGGCATCTTTCCTTTGTCCTGAGTCATATGCTTCCTGGATCGTGACACGACCATTATTTTAGGTGATTCAAATGCTTCTTGTAGAGCATTCTCTTCATTTGTCATGACCTTGGTCGTTTTGCAAGATACTTGCATCGGTACTGATGACTCTTGGATCAGCAGCTTGAGCAGTCTAGGAAATGAAGTAGGTACCTTTTTGAGCAATGGAAAAACCTTCCCAATGTGACAATGTATTCTCATATTATGTGCCCTTCTTCTAGTAATAGGGAGCAATAAAGGCGAACATTGCACCATCTTAAGGTGAAATCATAAAGATGTTCCCCTTCATGAGGATGAATTTCTCGCACTTGTGCTTTAGAGAATTGAGAAGTGTAATTATAATATCTGTGTATAAATGCTTCAATTAACACCTCCCAAGATTTGAATGATTCGGCTGGCAATGTTGCAATCCACTTTAGGACATGACTATTACAAGCCAATGAAAATGGGAAGCTCTTGATCGCATATATCTCATTCTGGGACATCATTCACACAAAGGCTTGATACTGGAATAAATATCCAATCATGGCCTTGTAGTGTTCTTTGAATAATTTCATCATGGGCCATCCTAAATAATAGATTTGCTTAATTTCTAGAATTGTCATTAAAATAGGGGCATTCATGTGGTGCAGGTATTTGAGGACCCTCACAATATGTGATTCTATTTACACTTGCTGCTTTGGCGGGTCATCCATCAACTTCATCTTCTTCTTTTTAGCCTAATCAAAGGCCTTTATGAAGCTAGATGCCATTCGATGGTGAAAATAGGCTCTGTTTACTAGGCAAAGGATTTCTTCTGCTTCTGGGCGATCAAGTGATTGTGGGTCTCTCCAAGCAGTGTCTCTCCATTTGTGAACAAAATTGGCCGTATTCTCACCATAATGTTAGTCCTAGTTGATAAGAGACTCTTTGATTCCTTCCTTTCTTTTGAAAAGAAAGTGTAGTAGGAATATATGTTGTAAGGGGACCCACTCTCTAATGCCCTGTACTATTGAAGTTTGGAACTAGTTCTTCTTCACTTTCAGAGAAAGTGAGTCTTTGAAATTCTAATGCATCTTTGCAAGATCTAGATTTTCTTTGCATCACTCATTAGCATAGTAAAGGAGGTGTGTGAGCAACGAATCACTAACATTAAATATTCTCTGGCAATCACGCCTTCTACAAGAGCATTCCCGCTTTTTATTTGGTCGGCTGGTGGAGGCCTCTCCTTTGCCAATGTGATAACAAGATGCCACTATTGGATATTCAAATGGATTATCCTCATCAGAGCTTAGGTTATCCTTAGTTATCAAGTTTGGTAAGTTATCCCAAAATGCTGTCTATACTTCGTTTGCAGCCGATGAAAGTGATGGGGATGACTCCCAAGCATAAAGCTCTAGGCACGCTTGATCAAGACAGGCCCTATTTTTCTTTTTCTCTACCATCTTCTTGTAAAAGGATTTAAGTCTCTCGGGCTAGAGGTAATCCCCAATGATGTATGGTTGGAACCATGATGGCCAACAATGTATTCTTTCGGGATATGAGAATAAATCCTTTAGACGCTCTTCCCTTTCTTTCTGCTTTGCATGCTTAATCTGACGATTCCATCCCTTGCGCCTAATTAACGGGACCTATGGAATGTTTTTTGGGTAAACCAAATCCCAACCTTCATCATCAATCATGATTTCCTTCTGCACCTGTTAGCTAGAGGTTTTAAGGAGCTAACAATTAAACTCTTGTTCTAGCATTGCTATATCAGGAATTTCTTTTACCAATATGTTGTTGGCTATCGCTTGTGCATCTTTCTTCGGTGTAATGATTCCAGTCTTCATGCAAGGGTTAATAATTCTCCTTACTATCTTGCATTTAACCATCAGGTGATTGATACCTTAATGGTAATGATAGTATTGGGGATGATTCACCTTATCAGCTTTCACTTGGAACATCAGTTCTAGTGGCTTTATATTGCCTGATTGAATAAACCCTAATAGAATTGGTACAATCTCCTTATCAGAATACTGGTATTTAAGCTCTCGTATCTCCTTTTTCTTTAGATATCTATCATTATCACTATTTTTGGTCTCAGTGACATTGATAAAAACGTTTGGTCTACCTTTTTACGGTTCTTTCTTCTTAAGTCTGAAGATGCTTTTTTTCTACTTATCATCCTGGATTTTACTTTTTCCAAAGAGGGAGAGGAGGCATTACTTTTGACTTGCCTCATTGGCCTATGCCCGAAAGGTGGTGATTTGTTAATTCACCAAAATTGCAAGGTCAATCCTGATGCCATTATGGCATAAGTAGACTCTTTGCCCCTCTGTTAAGATTGCTTCTCATTTGCTAGCTTCCTTCTGCTAATGAGAGATGAATTTCTTGACTAGTTCGTCATCCCTTTGCTTCAGGAGGGTGAGATCCACCAATGTGACATCTTTCTTAGTTACAAAGAATCCGGTCAAGAATAGGTTTTGCATGTCATTCCAAGTCTTGACTGATCCTGCAGGTAACGGCAAGTACCATTGAAATGTAGGCCCTTTGACGGAGGAACCGAATAATCTTAAATAGAGCTTGTGATAAATGACTTATTTTCTCATCTTAAGATTGAAGAGGGTAAGACGGTGCTAAGGATCATCCATTCTATCAAATGTATGAAAATTTGCCATCTTGAAGTCTAGTAAGAATGACTCATTCTCAATTTCTAGAGGATAAGGCCGATGATATATGTTGGGCATTTGAGAAGGCAAGTTTATTTGCCTTTTGAGCTATCGAATCATTTATCATCTTGTCAAAATGGGCCACTGAATCCACGTTCATCTAAAATAATGGTTCCTGCACATTTGTGCCAAATTGTTGTTGTTGAACACTCGTACCAAATGACTATGCACAGAAATTGATATGAGGTGGTTGTTAAGGCAAGACAGCTGGGAAAATGAGGGATGAACATTCCGCCTCCAAACGGTTGTGGTAGCATGACCGTTCTCATAAATGGAGCATTAAGAGGATGCACAACATTGGAAGGTTAACCAGAATTGAAGTTTGACCAACATTTTGTTGTGCATATAATTCTCGCAAACTCTAGTTTTCAACTTCTAGCTGCTCCAATCATTTAGTTAGCTCCTCTATCGATGTAGTAGTTGTATTGCCCTTAATCATGTATGACATGACTATTGAAAAAGTTTGATGAGCTTGCATCAATTAATGAGGAGATGAGGATGCCTAATCCTCTCCCCTAATGTCTTCTAACAAAGAATGGAACATTGGGGGAGGTACCATAAGCCTGAACATCGACCTCGTAACCATCCTCAGATGAGTTGGACTAGGTGGTGCTGGTGATGGTTCCTTGTTAGCTGAAGTGGTATAGACACTAACGAGCTGTACCTTCCTCTTTTTCTGGTCTCTTTTTTTTAGGCTATCAAAGTCGATCCTTCTTTCTCTTTCTCTACTTTTTTTGCCTTTTATGGCATCATAAGGGTGCCTGTCCTATCAATCTCTCTTTTCTGAGAACATGAAAGATTCGTCGGGACAACAAACATGTTATTGCTTAGGTATTCATCTTAGTATAGAGATAGTCTTCTTATTGTTGCAATGTACATCTCAGAAGGTAGCTTCCATCCTTCCTTCTTTTCCTGAATGGTCAACTTGTGAGTTGACCTCTTCTTGGATATGTTCCTCTTTATTGTCCTTCTTTGAGTTCCCTTGGCAGGTTGGGCACTACCATTGGCAGCTTTGTTCTGTGCATTCCTCCCACAGGGGCTTACAGGTTTGGGATTGATGGGAGTTTGTGTCTGCCTCCCCTTGATTGTCTTGGGAAGATAGAGAGTTGCAACCTTCTCTCTCTTCTGAATAGGAGAAAAGGTCCATGCACTCCTGGCCTTAGAGGAGTCTGAAGCGGTGCCAAAGATGGGTTCATCTCCAAAGATTCTAAGAGCATGAGAAGAAATAACTTTTCTCCTTTGGCTCCTATTTTTCTTTATTTCTTTCTTCTTCTCAACCTCATTAATGCTGGAGGTTGGGACAGTGGAAATAGCCTTGGGTGCTGGTGGAGCAGCCTTGGATGAGGAAGGGATCAAGGTAGCTGAATCCCTTTTATAGATAACTAGTGCCAGGCCAGTCAGGACTATGAGAAAAGAGTGAGGGACACTTCTATCAAAGTTTAGTGGGTAGTTGATGGTGAAGTCGCCACCTGGCAAAAATCCAAATGCAATGATCTAGCCATAGAAAGTAACTTCTAAAAAAGAGGGAGTGAATGTGAAGAATGACCAAAGATCTACTGAGAGCAAAAGAAGAACTCAATCATTTTCATGAAAAATAAGAACCTGTAATTCCACTGACAATTTCATTTACGTTGGGTTCACCATTTTTGTAACAAGTACAAAAAGAAGAAAACAAAAATGGAATAACATAAGGATTTATCATAATTAATTAGATAAATTTTCATTTTTATCAATGGTCCTCAATTGATTACGCTTGTTATGTGCAACAGAAAATTACGTATTCACATCTCACACCATAAGTGGTCATAATTACATCTTCACAATGAGAAAAAATCCTTGATTAAAAGAAAAAATATAATGCATCTTAGAGACCCAAAAGTAAAACATACTCTATCAAAATAAATGTGTGTTGTCTTTGGGATCACTGAACACATAGGGTGACATAGTTCTAGACTGGGTTGTTAGACACTGGGTCAACCTAAAGAATGAGTATTTTTATCCAATTGATTTGTTCTGGGTGGAATCAAGGCTGGGTGATTTCTGTTGTTTAGACTATAAGAAATCATAAAGATGGTGTTTGTGACTTAATTAGTTTAACCTGGAAGGACTTAGAACTGGGTGATTTGTATTGTATTTAGATCTGAAAGAGACCAGAAGAAAACATGTGACCTAGGCTTGGTTCAAATTTCTCTCATTGCCCATGAGAAGTTTAAGAAGAGTGGGCCAGGATGACCGGATTTAGGTTAGCTTTCTCACAATACCCATGAGAAGGTTAGGATGAGTAGGTCAGGTTAACTGAGTTTAGCTAATTTGATGAATGGTATTTCCTGAGGTTTGACTCAGTGAATCATGACTTAGTAACTCGGTCCTTTACTTAGGCTTTTGAATGAGTTGGTGAATAATGTTTGCTAAGGTTTGACTCGGTGAGTGACTGGGTGAGTGATGTTTTCCAATATCACATGGAAAATAAAAAGTGAGCGATCCCTGTCGTTAACCTATGAGAGATCGTAGAGTCAGGTTGTATGGATTAAGCCTAATTACACTTTGAGTTAATTAAGTCTAACCATGATCAACACTAATGATAATAATTAGTGTTAATGATAGTTCTTAATTAGTTTAAGATACTGTCATAATTTTCTTGATTTATGGGACATTTATAAGGTAATTCTATCATTTATGGAGTTTAATTAGTGTTTAAATAAGGTTTAATGTATTTTAAATATCTGGTCTAGTATTATCTTGTTGTCTACTAATTATGTGAGACCCACCATTACCACAGTATGAGTGGGACCCACGTGTGTACCATGGTAGGGTAATGGTAGAGTGTCTTTAGGCACTAGAAAAATTATCAGTGATCAAAGGCCACTGACATTAGGAGAGGCACCTACCTCTTGAAGAATTCTCAAACTCCATAGCCAAAAATCTCTCTCTAATCTCTCTTCATAAGAAGAGATAAGAGGGGTATTTATAGAGTCCAGCTGCCTCTTTATGTTCCAACATTTCACGCCATGGTGCCACCCACGAGTATTTTTATTAAAGTTTTCACTCCAAAGTCAAAGTGATGTGGACATCATTTGACTTTCCTCTTAATAAAGAATACCATGAGTTGCATTTTTTTAAACACCCCACCTTTCCTCTTAATAAAGAATTCCATCAAATCATTGAAAGGCTTGCTTCTCTCTAACATGGAATGAGCTATTACATTGCATGGTTAGAAATTACAGGCAGACTTTGTTGCTTGTCCCCACTATCCAATGCTAAGGTGTCATCTACGACACTCCACTTGTGCATTTTTTAAACACCCCATCTGCGTCGATTAGAGAAGATTTTGACACCAATTTTGACTATACAAATGAATTTCCTTTCTTAACTGCACTTTTGGTTGCACAATTTGAGCAAAAAGCAATGAAGCTATTCTTGTTTGCAAAGATAAAGGCTGAAGGTGTATTTGAATTTGCGCAAGCTGAAACAGAGTGCTAATTTCAACGGCATTTTTTCTAGCACCCCATCTACATGGGTTAGAAATTTTGATTGCATGTGGCATTGGAATTTTGGGTTTTGTTTTCATGAGAAACCCAACTGAATTAGACATCGCGTTTATGCATATTTCTAATCCAAACCAATAGTCTGGATTTCCTTGCTATGGATTTTATTTCATATCTAACACTGGTCAACACTTACCAACTTCAGGCAATTACAAGGATATAGGGATGTGAAAGTTTAAGCTCACTTTACAAATATATCACTGTAACACCTAAGGTGTTAAAAAAAAGAGGAAACTTTTACAAATTTTTTCTTGGATTATAATTGGAGGTCAAAATGTACATAAATGTATTAATTTGTGAAGGGGTTGTTATGAAATTCCATGTATGAGATGATTATATGCTGCTATACTTGTTAATTTTAAAGAATAAATTACTTATTTTAATGCATCAATATATTGATTATATTCATGTGAGAAGAAAATTTTTCTAAATAATTCAAGTGAAATCATTATATATATGAATTGCAATTAATGAAGTTAAATTGTGTTTTGAACACAAGAGCATGTTAAAAAGAAGCTGCATATGAAAAAGGTATCACTTATATCCAATATTTGGCATAGATGGAGGATGATTTAGAAAAACTGTTCAACAAAAAAGTTATGTCCCTATAAATTACCTTTAAAATTCATCAAGAATCATGTAATTTAGATATCATTTAAGAATATTATAGCTAAAATACTACAACTGTCTCTAGAGCTTTACATTGTATCTCTGACAAAAGGTATTACTTTGAGGCCAAACAACTCATATACAGAGGCTAAATCAGAAATAATGATTAACATAAAAGTTGTATCCCTTAAAATTATCTTTCCAACTCATTAAGAATTACATAATTTGGATATTATATGAGGAGGTTATGGCTAAAATATCAAACCTGCTCCTGCCAAGCAACAAGTTAATGCGGTGACACTAGAATCCGATGCCGTAACATTACTTCAGAAAGTGAGTTTTGAGTGGCTAGCAAGTTAATGCCATGACACTAGAATCCAATGCCGTGGCATTTGGTCTAATGGTGCACCGAAGCTCCAAAAAATATGACTTTTTAGGGGGTTTTTTAATGCATTTTCATTTCATATCTTCTTCCTCTCTTCTCCCACACCCAAACCCTTGCTTGATGCCCTAATGTTTTGCCCCTTTTTGCTAGAAAAAAATGATTAATGCGTGTAACTACCCAAGCATGCATTTAAACTTAGGTTTTATCCATTTGGATGGTGGAAGAAGATGGAAACCCATTTTTGGTACAATTTATGGAGGATGCATGAAGATTTGAGGTTGACTTATTGTGCTAAGGAAGAAGCAATGCCCAAAGTTGAAGGTAAACCACTTTTCTCCACCCGATTTCATGATTTTAGTTTGCTAGGATTTCATACCCTAGCTCATGAATGATGATTTTGGGGAAATGACATGAATTGTGATTTGATTCATGGGGGAAATGATTAATTTGTTAATTATAATATTTTTGAAGTGATTTAGACCTGAGAAAATCTAATTATGTTGTTGTTCATGAATTATGGAAAAAGGGGTTTTCTATATAGAGTGTTTGGGCAATGAATTAGTTGGATTAGACCATCATTAAGGTTAATTATATATTAATTATGTTTTATAATGAGCGTATATTATTAAAATTGAAGTTCCCTTGTGACCCTTTATTGACATGTGATGACTTAATGAATGCATATGATATATTTGATGAAATGCCCCAATGAGAAGAATGATGTGATTGAATAACCTTATCATAGATTGTAATTGACTATCAATGAGGCATTAATATAATATATTTAATGCATGAAATACATGATTACAAAGTGATTCAAATGGAATGTAAAGTAGATAACCTTGTGATTAATGCTAGAGTATGGATATGCACTTGAAGGATATATAAAATTACCAATGGACTGATTGATAGTAACTAAAAAAATTGATTTATTGGTATGATATGAGTTAGTTAAAGCTACCTTTGTAATTAAATGAAATTAATGTATGTGTAAGACCATTGAGTTAAATTAGAAGGCATGGAACTTAGTAAGTTGTAAGACGAGTCTTTATTATGAGATAAATAGACTCTTTTTTGACAAAATGTATTATTGGATGAGGATATTGAATATCCTATGTTTTGAATTCTAGCATGTATGCATGATTGGGGATAGTGAATATCCTGTGCTTTCCTAAAGGCTGATGCTTATTAGATTTTTGAATATACAGATGTTGAGGATAGCAAGTGTCACTTGAATTGCAATGACTGGTTATGATATGAACTTGTGATTGGGGTTAGGATGTACCCCTTATATTTGTATATAATAATACTTATTCTTATGTATGAATGTCTAGATGAAAGGGATAAAGAATATCCTATGTTTGTGTTGGATATTATGCCTCATATTAATGTATCTTTTATTGCATGGATTGGTAGGGATAGTAAATATCCCAAGTTTTCTTTCTACTGCGATGAGGTGAATGTGTGGATTGTTGATTGACGAGGATAAGGATTATCCCATGATTCTTTTTTTTATTGTATATGTGTGATTGTAGAAATTAGTGGGGATTTTGAGTATCCCATAATTCTTATTATAATAATTGAATGAATGATGGAATTGATATGGTTTGTCCTACTTACTGAGTTTGCCCAAGCTCATACCTTCTTATTCTTATTTTTTAGCTAGCTGGTTAGGTAAAGAATCTCAACTGGAGGTTGGGACTAGTGAGCAAGACTTAAAGATGCCCTTCTTATGATATAAAGGAATAAAATTATAATACCATTGTATATTTGAATGATTGTATTTATTAGATTTCAATTGATGTATATGAGATGTATTGGGACGTCATATTGATTTAATTATGTTATTGTGGATGGAATTATATTATTCTAGTGATGTAAATTGCCATCATGATTCAACTTTGGTCTTTAGCAGCTGTGAGTGTTTTATGATTTATGTTAGGACTTCATGATTATTGAAATTATAATTCATCTAATTAAATGCATGTCAGGTGTAGATCCTTATATTTTAGAGGATTTTTGGAAGAATTTTTTCTTAGAAATGAGAAAATTACAGGGTGGTGTTAAAACTCATAGGCCCCTGGAGTGGCGTTACACTCATTGTAAGCCTAGGGGAAGAGTTTGAAACTTTAAATGTAGAGGTAAATGATCTTCCCAGAAAGTAGTTGGAGGTCTTTTAGAAATGATGTAGAAGGGTTAATGTAATGCCCCACACCCCCACCTTATGCATTTTGGTCATCCATGAGATTGTTCTTTATTTGGGCCTATGTTTGACACTACTATTTCCTTTCTTCTCAATAATTTCCCTATTCTTAAAGGAACTTTTGTAAAAAATTTGACATAGTCTGCCTTAAATTTTATAGATTTACACCTAATATAGATTAATCAAATCAATTCCTAATATCAATATTCACAATTTTCAATATAAAACGTAATCCTGTAAAATTTCCAATTATGTATAAAACTAAAATTTCAATAGTTATAACTCAAATAATAAATCATTAAACTAGCCCAACTTACCTACAGCCTAGAACTTGCGTTGCCTCATGATGATAATAACATGACCTAATCCATCTCAAAATCATAAACATTTATCACTATTATGACATACCATGCCAATACATTTAATACAAAACATTCTGATTTTTCAATTACAATTATACAATTATACAATGACATTATCATTATATAAATACACAATGGGATGTCGATCCCAACATTCTATCATACTATACAAAAAGGTCTTCTACACATGCTCACCAGTCCTAATCCACAGTTGGGATTCTTTATTTGACTTGTTAACTAAAAAATTAAATAAAAAACTGTGAGTCCGGACAACTTAGTAAATAGGTAAGTAATAGAAAATAAAATCAATAATCAAGACATAATATGATCATAATCAAAACATGTATAACCATGCCCAACATTCACATGTAATACAATATTCTTTCCATTCTAGTCAACAAATTCTCAACATCTCAAAATACCATATTATCCATTATCTTATAAAATACAACATCCATTCCTAAACAAAATTAGGGGATATTCTCTATCCCCATCCAATCAGGCATTCATATGAAAATTTATTTATTTAATTATAGGATAATCTTTATCCCCAATAATCTCATAACCTTGCCATAACAAAATACCAAGTATTTCAATCAAAGGGATACCCACTATCCCTAATAAATTAAATAATATCAACTGTAAACAAATACGAGATATTTACTGTCCCCAATCCAAAACATATAAGCTCAGATTTAAATACATGGGCAAATTCCCATGCATTTAACTAGAAAAGGGGGGCCTACTTACCTCGATAAAGCGTACTGCCATAACTTCGCGAATTCCATCATTTGCTTTTCATCATTACTCAATTGATCCTACAAAAATATGGATCCAATTTATATATGTCCCCATTAGAACATTCCTTCATACATTCAACTTGCCTAATGATATAAGAACATTGCATGCATTCTTGACATTGTACAATTCACATTTAACATGATTATATCAAAACTCTTTCTTCAACAATTCATTACATCCCAAATAAACAAAGCCCACATCCCACTTTATGATTCATTAACCTCTCATAACCATCACTTCATTTATCCATTTATACATTTCAACAAAGTGTCTTAAGGGACTTCCATTTCCAACCATGTGAAATCATCATACAACACAAGTAATATTCCAATAACCTTAGAAATAGGTTAAATAAGTTCTTAATGCAACTAATTTGCTACTTAAGTACTTTATCCATAAAAGCCCTTTCCAATCCCATTTAAGTCATTGTCCAAAATCATATTTCTCACTCTTAAACAAGTCCCATAACTCCTTAATTAATGAATTCTAATTACTCCCCCATAATTATTACACATAAGCTGCAAAATTTGGAAAAACTTCACTGTTCACAATAGACGCAAAACCATAACAAGGCAATTCATAACTTCTCATGCTCAAACAAGTCCCAACACACAATAATCCATTAATAAAAAAATTTTCTCAGAGTTTTAATACCCAAATTCATCATTTTTCCCAATAATTACTATTCATGAAACCCTAATCATGACAAATCATCAAAATTTTCCTGCCTAATTAAATTCCAAACATCATTCAACTTGATTAAATCATTTTTCCCATGATTTCAAAAATAAAACCATCATATTCCCTAAAAAGTTATTGTTCATGGAAGGGTATAACCTAATAAGACAAAAACCATAAAATCAGTTGGGAAAAAGGGTTTTGCTTTCATTCTCATCTGTGGCTTCCTCCCTAACATATGAATCCAATTTTAAAATTCAAAACAGCATCCTCCAATTATGGAAAATTGGATCTTCTTCCATTTTTCACCATGAAAATGACTAATGCTTGGGCTTAAATGAAAGATCAAGTGATTCTCTACTTAAGCAAGGTAATTTCCTAGCAAAAATGGCCTGAAATTGGGCATAACGGGGCTAGGGTTTGGGGATAAAGAAAACAAAATGGAAAAATGGGATGGAGCCAAGCTAAAAAAATCGCATTTTTCACTGCTGCGATGCACTACAGAAGCTGTGTCGTGGCACAAACTCGCTAGATGCCCCAAAAAAGGGCCTTTCTAAATCCATGCCACAACAAGGGAATCTTGTGCTGTGACACAAACCTGCTCAATGCCCAAAAGTGCTTCTTTTTTTGAAGCTATGCCGCGACATGAAATTTCTGTGCCATGACATGGAATTTTTATGCCGACATAGTGTTAGAAATTTGAGTATAATGTTTACATATAATATCTAATTCACATGATTTTTGAAGCATTGTAAATATAACTTCAAAGGATACAACTTTTATCTTAATAACATTTTCCAAATCATCCCTCTTCTATATCAAAAATTTAAATAAAGTGACCAAATTTGGTAATTTCGGTACTTTTTACCCAAATGTAGCAAGTTCAGTGCATTGATCATAACTTCTTCATTCAATATCCAAATTAGATAATTTTTGATACTTTAGAAAGATATTTTCGAAATATACAACTCTTATGTTGTCCATATTTTCAAAGCATTCTATTATCCATATCAAAAATTTATTACAAGTGATCTCTTTTTCAAATTTAGCATTTTCTGCATTTCTCTCTACTTTAAACCTTGTTTTCTTTCCATCATTTTTCCACGATATAATAACATAAAATGCTCAAAAATCTTCCTCAATTAACTAACAAATAAGTCATAAAACCATATGTGTAATCATAGTGAACTTATATGTAGTTGAGACATGCTTAATTCTTCTCAAATCATAACATATTACCCAATTAAAACATAAGAAAACTTATCATCAAATCCTTATTTCCTCAAACAGTTTGTATATACCCATTTGCATAGAACTGTACTTATACAATTTCTATAACTTACCAAAAGTATATATACATCTGAATCATTTTGTCATAAAATACTTGTTTATCACCTTATTTCATCACTATACATAAATGTGAAAAATTCAACCTCAGTTTCAACACCCCATGTGTTATAGTTAAGTACGAAGGCTCTTAGCTTGCTTGAAGTATTAATGAAGGTTGTAGCTTAGGAAAGAACAAGCAGTCTATTTTTCTTCTTCTCAAAGTTGTTTCTTTCATCCAACTTTACTCAAGCCGTTGATGGTAAGTGACCTCTATTAATTGTAGAAGACCATTTTGATTAGCTCTTTTGAAAAGCTTCATCTTCTAATTAATTCTCATTAGTTGAAATGTCTACAGTGTTGTTCTTACCTCGAGTGAGAAGATGAATTTTTGCTTTGGGTAAGCATCGAGCGAGGAAATGTCTACAACACTGACTAATTCATGGTTTTAGGAAGAAAGTATCAAGTTCAGATAAATTTGGCAGATTCACTTTGTCTCGCGCTTTATCCCATTTAATCAAAGTAAATTTCAGAAAAACTCAGTAAATTGTTACTTTGTCTAAAGTTAATTTTAGACAAATTTTACTTAGCCATTCTTGATGAGATAAAGTTTCTTTGTTCTGCTTTGTTTGGAGCTCTTCTTTGTCTTCTAAATTTGTTCAAAATTTTCGCCTTAAGTCTTCAAATGAAGTTCTTCTTCATTTTGGTTTGTCAATGGCCTTGTGCGTTTGTCTGAGACATCCACCTTGAAACTACGAATAAACTTCTACTTCACTCTACTTTGTCCATGATTGATTTGGACAATTTTTAGACTGTGGATGAATGCTTTTTTTATTGCAGCTTTGTCTTTTACTTTATTTGAGTCGTTAATATGACATACTTTCGACAAGTCTTTATGGCCCAGACAAACAATCAGTTTCTTCATCTTTGTCTTGTACTTTTGATTTGTCTAATGCATCTGACTATCAATAAAATTTGAAGCTTTTATTTTTCTCTTTTATTTCTTCCGAAATGTTAAACTTCATTTGCCCATTTTTATGCTTCTTCAAAATGTTTCTGCATACTTAATCACTTGACAAATGTTCATTAGTACAACTTAATTGAGTTTTGTTTGTCATTAAAATCATACATTCACACTAACATGTAAGTTAGTTATTTACGCTATATATATTAATATTATACTAATTAAGAAAATTATTCGTATATACCATTAAATGCACTTACAAATATTTGAGTTGTGATTTAGGTAATATAGGACTTTTGAAGGTGCATATATTACTATGAGTATAATTTTAGTTTTTATTAAAATTTTATATAATATTTACTTGCAGAGCACATTATGGTTCCATATGCTCAGCATATACTATTTAAAGTAGCCATAAATAATACTTGATAATGATAATGCTTGATAATAATGCTTATACTCTTCATTATTGCAAGCTCTTCATAATAATAATACTATGGGCTTTGCATATACTTTGCACATTAATGCTTGATAATAAATAATGCTTTATATGCAGAGCACATCATGGTTGCATGTACTCTGATATTATAATTGATAAATTAACAAATAAGTATATAATAATTAAAAAAACTTCTTATAATAGTCACCTTTTTTTTCTTTTCTTTCCTTTATTTCTTCAATGGATGCTCTCCCTCCCCTCCATTTCCCTCTTTGGGTGAGACCTTTTGTTCAATTATTTATTATTTATTTTTTTCATCTTTTGTTGTATAGGTAGAGGTACACATATCTTTCAATTTATTATCTTTTCAAGAGATTTGTGGCTATGTAAACCATTCACATCATACATTTATTCGTTAGCTCATAAATTTTAATAACCATCTAACCATTTATCTTAGCCATGGAAACTGCCACTAGCCTTTATGAGTTTTTCAATCATTATTTTATAGCAATTCATTTTTACATTTCAAAATTTACCCATCCCTATTATAATTCAATATATATATATATATATTATAGATAACATTCCTTGTAAAATTTTATCTTGATTGGGCCTTAAATGATATTGATTTAATCATTTGAAGATGGAACACTTAATACTTCATACACCTTAAATTACGTTGTATTTTCTAATTTAATAAATAAATTGAATATAGAGATCTCAAATGAAAACTGTAATTTACTCATTAGATTCTTAACATAACAAAATCATAGGAAATTATGATCGCGTTTTAATTTTGCATTTTAATACCTTGATTTTGATGAAAATACATTCCCGATCATTAAAATCATTCATTTTATAATTTTAATTATATCTCAAAATATACAGATTATTTTTCAAATTTAACCGTGTAGATTAAAGTTCATAATGTTCCCTGTTTTACTAAAATATTTAGCTCAATTTGACATCTGGGTTGAAAGATATTGATCATAAAAGACAGACGCTCCAGAATGCGCCATCGCACTTGTCATTAGTCATCGTGCTTGCGCCACGTGTTTCCGAAAATTTGCCGCAGCGTGAGGTGCTACTCACGCATTCCGTGCAAACGCTCGTATGTTTTATGGAATGCTATTGGCCCAGCCCAGTCTATCGCCCATGGTCTTCTAAAGGTCAATTTCACAAAAGCCCAAAATTTGGCTTAGGCCCACGCCCACTGCGCCTGTCACTGGCTGGTGATAGTCAACTTCCGAGTGACGACGAGTCAACTTCGGTCAACAGCCAGTCATCTGTTCATCCTTTCAGTGATCAGGTTTATATTCCAAGCAAGGCATGCTAATTTCTTTTTCTTGATCTTAGGTAAAAGAGATTTTTTTAAAAAAAGGAGAAAACTATAATTGATGTTAAGCAGAAGGTGATGTTGTAAGTAGTATAGGAAAGATACTAATGGTTGAATAATAATAATAATAATAATAATAATAATAATAATAATAATAATAAATTAAAATAAAAGTTAAGTAATGATTTGAAAAATTAATCAAGTAGTCATAGATAATTAAATGGTTCATTTATATAAGGATATAAAACAAAACAACGAATTTTACTCAAGCAAAATCATGCGCTGGCCACGAATGTTTTCTCCGCACGTGCCATCAAAAGCATGTAGACACCACTGGACGTAAAGGACCTTTTGGTAAATTCGGTTATAGGTCATTGACAATATGGTTCCAGATCTCCTCGTCATCCTGCTCCACGTCAGCTGCACGGAAAACAACGTATTTGACAAGCGTAACCCAATTCTAACCGCCCGAGAAATTCATGAGATTTTATAAATTCGTGAGAAATGAACAAAAAATCGGCAAGAAATATAAAACCCCTCTTCAAAATATCGCAGCACCTAGAAACGAAGTAGAATTTTGCACACCCTGTGAAATATTCTATTATTTTATTCATATGTATAAACGAATATAATCTCTGTAATATGTATATATATAGAGACACACACATAATATAAGATAAAATATAATCAGTAATATATAATATATTAAATAGTAGTAAATATATATTTATTAGTATATGTTTCATATATTTTATATAAAAATATATAAAATATAAAATATATCATACATAATGTATAATATATACCATATATCAAATATTATTTATTTTTATTTTTTTAAGCAATTACTCTAATTTAGCGGTAATAAGAATTAGTAGATATCCAATAAATGAGAATCCTAAATAATTTATTTTCTATAAATAATTTATTCTTCTTTCTAAAGTTGTTTACCTTTTATATATATATATATATATTAATATTGTTATAATTTTTTTAGAGCTAGATATGTATGATGTTTGTACAAATCACTCTTCAACTAAGTATCTTAATTTTATTTTTACCAAAAGCATTTATTTTTAAATCAAGTTAACCATTTTTAAAAAATGTAATTTTAATTTTAAAATTGTCATAAATTATAGGCTAGGTTAATAGCTTTTAGAAACATTTAATGTGATGAAAAATTGAAGAATAGAAATAAATATTTTTACGTGTGAAGAAATTTTATTTAATCTTATTATTTATGAAAATAAGCATTCATCGAGTACAAATTTTATTAACTTTATTGATGGCATTTCATATATCCTATCATTTCTTATGTCCCTATCAATGTGATGTAGAAGTTGCTGTAAATCTGGACCGTCCATATGGCGCAACATTCCGAAGAAATTCAACTCCATGTGGATTTTTTAAATAAACCATAGAACTTTGACTGACTAAAGTGGAATAGCTAACTTAGGCAACAAAGTAATATAAAATCAACTTAAGATTGGCTAACCATATGAACAATCTGGATTGTCTTTGATCAGAGCATGATGCGGTCCCCTGGAATTTAAGGGAGCTATGCTGGCCGATTGATTAGTAACAACTCGTGAGAAAAGAGATTTTCCTTTGTTTCTCTGGGTTTTCTTCCAACTGACATTGAGCGTTATGGTTGGACGCACCAAGATTTCGCTGTTGAACCCCATCACGATAAAAGCCAATGAGAAGCAAAGGCAAGAGAGAGATGGGAGAGCAGAAATGTCTGAGACAGACGCATCAGACTCCAAAAGCTTTCCTAAATCCCTTTTCTATCTTCTCCAGACAACCACATCTCAGTCATTAGAAATCATTTCCAAGACCCCAGTCATTTTCATTTCCATAACCGCCCTCACCATCCTCCCCTTCACTCTCCTCCTCTTCTCCCACGCATTATCTTCCCGCCCTCTCGAAGACCAGATCTCCTACAAGACCAACGTC
Source organism: Pouteria campechiana (assembly GCA_036873735.1). Taxonomy (NCBI): domain Eukaryota; kingdom Viridiplantae; phylum Streptophyta; class Magnoliopsida; order Ericales; family Sapotaceae; genus Pouteria; species Pouteria campechiana. The sequence continues at coordinate 59,960 of JAYJMB010087897.1, forward strand.
GCCAAGGCCAGCCAAATCCCCGTCGAAGTCCAGCACGTCTACGAAGAGGCAAGATCCGATGCTCTCTCCGTCCTCCGTCTCAAGGCCATCTACTTCGTCCCGTCCTACGTCCTCTCGCTCCTCGCCGCTATAACGGCGGTCATCTCCACCTCCCTCTCCTACCATGGGAAGCAACCCTCCCTCATAACGGCATTAACGGCCGTCCTCAAGACGTGGAAGAGTTTCGCAGCGACTTCAGCTTTTGTGTTTGTTCTGGCATGCGGTTGCAATTACTTCACACGTGGTTTATGGACATTGGAACGCTTGGCACATGTATATTGGGTGGTTGGTGGTGTGGGAATGGTCTTGGATGTCTACGTGAAAGAGGTTCTAAGCCTGGGCATGGTGGTTTCGATTTTGGAAGAACGGTTGGGAATGGAGGCTTTGATGGTGGGATGGGAATTGATGGAGGGTAGGAGGTTTTGTGGGGTTGTTTTGGGGGGATTGCTGGTCTTGGAGTCAGGCGGGATTGGATGGGGTTTGAGGATTTTGATGGATGGGAAGATGGAGGGTGGACATTGGAAGGGAATTGTGGGAATGGTGTCTTTGGTGGGGTTGTTTTGTTGGGTTGTACTCTGGAGTTTTGTTTCCAACACTGTCTTTTATTTCGAGTGTAAGAAATTTCATGCCAGTGGAATGGACAGCCGTTCCATTGAATTGATGAATTATACATTATAGTTTTGTATATCATATCCAAACATATTATAATTTCTCATGTTTGAGTCTGCAATTTAAAGTGAAAACGTTTGGAAATATCAGCGTCGCCATTGAATGCCGGAGGTGAAAGCAGTTGAAAATATCAGCATCAGCATTGAAAGCCGGAAGGTGCGGCACTTGTGCAAGGCTGAAGAGTGCAATCAAGATAAGGCTTTCAAAATTAAGATACATGCTGTAAGTCTCTAGGCATCCATCCATTTGCTATTTCTGCTGTGGGAATTGATGTGGTCTGTATGAATTTGTATATATCGTCCACTGCTATGCCACATGGGAATAGGATGAGATATAGAAACTGCAGAAGGCTTTGTGATCATCCACCCAATTTTCTTTTAATGGGGATTGGATTATAACCATTTTGGAAAACCCGTGCAAATATTACAGTCGAGCCGAAGCATCATGCAAATCCAATGCTGTCATTAATCGTTCTCAGCCAAAAGAAACATCATGCAAATCAATACCTTGCTCATATATTTCTTTTAAAGATGCTCTTTATCTTCATCTATCGACATTTATTATCTTTAAAGCATCTGCAACAGTGATATGTAAAAGGCTAATATTTGAAATTGTTTCTGCCTCTTAGCTTAACATAATGATTAGTCTTTCAATTAACGTAAAAATTGGTAGATCTATCACAAGTACATGTAATATTGGATTGATGGCGGCCATTAGACAATCGATGATGTTAAATCCCTAGATCAATATATCAGAAGATCTTATTAACATTGTATTTCTATTTGTGATGGGAACACCTTCGGTTTATTGTATCTCTATTTGTGACAATAGTAGTATAAGTCTAAAAATATTAAAAAGTTATTGCACTAATTTTCAGGAATAACATTCCCATGGTCGGAATTAAGAATCCGGCGGTCACGATTTAAAATTCGTATGGCAGTAACATGGAATGAGAAAAGTTAGTCCACTATAAGGGGATTGAGAATTTCATAACAGCCCATTAGAATTTCAAAAGCGAAGGAATCGATGATCTGTCCGGATTTTCGAAAGTAGACCATGATTCCCATGATCATGTCCTTTAAGCAAACCACGCCTTTCTTTTCTGCCGTGCAAGTGCTCCAATACCTTTCCTTTGCATGTGTCTAGCATGTGAATTCACAAGTCGAGAGAGAATTTTTGGTCACTTTTCTATTTCCCTACGGCAGGATAAATTCTTTTGGACACGCCACATGCCCATGATTCCAGGATGAGACATTTATACTATCTTAGGATGTATCACCACAAAATATTAGTTGTTATGGGTTGGATGTTTCGCTCAAATCAGGTTGGATTCGTACGACCTTTTTGGTCGTACTATGCTGAGTTTGAAGCGTAGTAAAAATAAGGGTAATTTGCATTGCTCCTCTAATTTTTTCAACTTTTGCATATTTGCCTTGGTAACTATCAAATTTAAATAACTGTGTTATTATTAACAAAAAAAATTGCAAAAATGTCCCTTGAATTAAAGGCGTTACAGGCAATGACAAAAGTATCTAGAAGTCCTAAAATCTCAGGTAAAAAGACAAAACTATCCACAGTAAAAGTAAAATTTTAAAATTTAATTCCACATATCCTAAAGTCCTATCTTTGTCTCCTTCTCAAAAAAGCACTCTTTGAATCTTAGATTTCATCAAGAAGTTGTGGAAAATTGCATAGCTTTCCAAGATCTTCATCTTCGCCATATGTTGCAACTTTCTACAGTTGATGATTTCTTACTATATGATTAAAAATAATTAGAGTGCTTTTTAACCAATCCTACGTAGCAAGAAAAGAGTTGTTTGAAGGTAATTTCTTAGGATTGTATATGATTTTTTAGTTTTTGTGTTATTAATTTCAATTTTTATGCCTTTTATTTGAATAATTTATCAAGATTATACTTGTATATAAAGAATAGGTATCGGAGTTGTTTATTGAGAAATTGTAAAGACATATTGGGAAAAAAAGGTTGTCTATCCGAGGGAATGTGAACAGGGAAAAGCTGTAATGGTTCGTACAAGTGGTAAACAAAGGTGGTAGACATAAGTGTGGTCCCTATCTTGCAAAGGAGTTTTTAATATATGTTTGTGGGACCACAAAGATGTGGTATTTAAGAAGAAAGATCACTTTATGAAATATGAAAAAAATCCTACAAATCCTATTGATGAGTTATCCATGTGAAATACCATGCAAGATTCCTTAAATTATAATTGCTGCCTAGTTTTTGAAGATATTGACTTTTTTATACCATTTTAAATATATGATAAGTGAATGCCTCTAATTAGAATTATTGTTTACATGGTTTTTAGAAAGATTTAGATTGCTAATGTGATAGCTTTTAGCAAGAATTTCCTTTTATGTTATAAATGTTGGGAAAGCAATGTAGCTTAGTTTCAATTCTAAATTCTCTTGCTTATGCCTTAGTTTCAATTCTAATTCCTTTTGTTTTCTTATAAATGTGTATATCTAAATAGAAATAAAAAATTTTAAACTAATTAGTTGACAAAAATATAAGAAATTATTCACAATTTTTTAAAACATTTCTTGTTATGTGCCTATCCTAACAAGCAAGGTGTCATTCATAAAAGAAGACATTGAAGATGTGTTGGGAAAATTATTTGACTACCTATGGTAATTATTTTTGTTCTTGCTTATGTGTAATTTTTTATGTGTAAGTAGCTATATGTAAAATTTTGGGAAAACGTGTAATTTTACTCATATGTAATTGTTCCAACTTGGCTAGATATTAGTTGTATAGCAATTTATCTTGTTTCAAATGCTAATTCTTTGCAACTTGATTGCTTCATTTTTTCATGTTAAGGCAATGGATGGATATATGTTAATGTCACTTTTCATTTTTGTGGAAAATTGTTCCACAATCCTATTACAAACAAGTTTTAGTATATTGGTGGAATCGTTGATTAGAATGCAATAAATTTCCATATACAGATTTAATGAATGAGGCTTAGAGACTATGCAAAATGGATCCCACAAAGTTGACATATCATGTCAAAAAAATTGAGTAAAGTGGTAATCAATTGACTTTTACCACACTTAAAGATAAAAAAAGGTCTATTAGAAGCACGTGAAATGGATGGCATTGATGTAAATATATATACTTGTCATGTGTAAAGTCATATGATTGGGAGGAGGTCCAACCTTATGCATCTAAATTTTTTAATTCCAATGGTGAACTATAATCCAAATCTAGAAACAAGGGTAAGTGTCCAGTTAACGACGACGCTATTAGTAAATATGATTTTGATTATGATCCAAAAGAGTATATTTTGAAGAGGAGGTGTCCAATCAATGTTTTGATGAAGATTTAGATAGTGTTCACTATCATAAAGACAACTGTGAAAGGTACACCTAATGTAAAAAATAATTTAATATCATTTACATGTGGATAAAACATGCAAAAAATAGTTTTCATAATCATCATCTACTTTAACTAATTTATTATTATGATATTTATTATGTTAATATTTTTAAATAATTTATAAAATTAATATATGATCATCATGGTAAAATGGTCCAACAAGGATAGCGCTGGAGCCGGACTCCTCCTCCAAAGACCTGAAGGACACATGATCGAATACGCACTATGGTTCCATTTCTCAGCGACCAACAACGTAGCCGAGTATGAGGCTCTGCTATTAGGGCTCAAGATCAACAACTTGGTCATCTACAACGATTCTTAGTTGGTGGTGAAACAACTGATAGGAGAATACGAGGCTAAGGAGCTCCTAATGAAGCAATATTTGTGGGCCGCTAAAACCATGCTGGGATGAATTTGCAAAATCGATATCATTCAGATACCTAAAGAAGAAAATGGGTAGGTGGATAGACTATCAAAGCTAACCACAACATCCTCTTTTTTTCTGTGAAAAACTATCATACTGGAACACCTCTTTGCTCCTAGTATTCTTGAGATCGAGCAGACGGTGATAGAGGACGCAGAACCCTCTTGGATGGACCCCATCCATGCATATCTAAAGAAATGAGAAAAGCCATCGGATCTGGAAGAGGCCAAGAAACTAGTATGCTTTGCTGCGAAATTTTTTTACCTAGATAATAAGCTCTACTAGAGTGGATATTCACACCCATATCTATGAGGCGTAACTGAGAGGGAAGAAAATGAGATCCTCAAGCAGATACACGAAGGGGAATGCACGAGCCATATTGGAGCAAAGACCCTAGTTTTCAAAGCTGCGAGACAAGGGTATTTCTGGCCCACAATGGTTGTAGATTCCAAAGAATATATTAAAAATGTGATAAGTGTCAGAAGCATGCATCCATCCCTCCATTACCTACTACCTAGCTCTCAAAAATAACAGCCCATGGCCTTTCTATTAAGGGGAATGGACATCTTGGGAC
>JAYJMB010087898.1:0-20422 GCA_036873735.1 Pouteria campechiana
CAAGTATTTTAGATGTTCTTCAGATAAGGAAACTATTTCAGACATTACAATGCTATCTCCAGAAGTGTTGAAACTTAAGGAGCGTTCGAAAAAATGACTAAGTTTAGAACTCGAGAAGTTACAAAAGTTTCCTAGATGTGCTAAAGCACTATTCCAAGGCACTAATTCAAAACAACTTCATTCATCATTTCATAAAGTCTGAAATATTTACTTCAGATAGTATGAAGAAGCATTACACGGTCTTGTTCTATTGTTTAGAATGAAAGACCATGTCAAATGTTCGAAGACGTGCTTTGGAAGGTATGAAGTAATGACAAAGGCAAGCTTAAGATGAACTTCCCAAGCCCACATCAGAAGTATTGAAGTTCGGAAGCAGATACCTCAGTTTAGACGTTATGAATAACTAACTTCAGATGTGGTGAATCATTTTAGAAGAAGCACAACTTCAAGCACCTTTGTTCTCTTCATATGTTTCAAAGTTTTAACTTCAGATGTAGCAACAATGTCCGAAGTGACGACGATTCAATTTTGAGACAGTCCAAAGCCATGACAAATTTTGTAGTAACATTGACTTCAAATATGGAAGGCATTCATGTGCTAAATACTTTACTTCAGATGATCTAAATCATTTGATTGCTATCTCTAAAAAGAATGACATTGCAAGTTTCCATAGCTGTAAAGCTAACCAAAAGAAGACAAACTTCAATGGGAGAAAATTCAAATGTTCTTTTGCATTAAATGAAGTCTACCTACCTCCAACGACTGAAATTCAAAGTTGGTTATAAGAGAAGTAAATCTGGGATGAGAAAAACAATTGTTGCATTTTACTGAGCTCCATATTTCATTTACATAAAGAGAAACTTAAAGCCTTCATGCTATAACCTCTAGTTATCATTCATTAAGGCTCAAAACAACGTTTTAGGAAGCTCATTTATGTATGCTAAAGCTTTCAATTCTTCCCTTGCTGAATTAGTGAAACACTTTATAAAGTGTATTTAATTCTTTTGTATTTATTTTTGTGTTGCCTTGAGTTGGTGTTGGAAACTAGACTTAAGAAGAGTCGTACTAGTCTATTGGAGTGTCTCACAGATAGTAGCCACATTGTACTTATGCCACTTAGAGATGGAATCTAGAAGAGTGTAGAGGCACTAGTTGTTAAGCCCCCTTGAGTTGGAATCAAGAAGAGTGCTAAGTGAACTAGTCGTATTTTTGCTATAGTGAGATAGTGGAACCCAAGTCACTAGAATAGAGTACTTGGAAGAATGGAGTAGAGTAGTTGACTCGAACCACTATAAAAATCTCTATTTGATTATTGATTTCTTGCATCATTTTCATTGAATTGCTAAAGGAGACTTTAATCCTTCAAGGGGTTTAAGTAGAAATTTTTAATAACCCAATTTACCCCTTCCCTCTCAGATTTTTGCTTAGCCTAGGAGACCAACAAGTGATATCAGAGTAGGCTGTGAAAAAAATTATAGAGGTCCAATGGCAAACCCATCATCTTTTGCTCATACCTTTGTTGATGAGCAATCCTTTACCTGACCGCTCCTATTCGATGGATCTAACTTTTCTTATTGGAAGTTGAGGATGAAGCAGTTCATTATGGCCAACGACATGGATTCTTGGAAGTCCATAGCGGTAGAAATAACCCTTCCTATAAATGACATTAATGCATGGACAAAGGAGGAAACCATCAATGTTTAAAATAATGCAAAAGCCATGAACTCGCTATTCTATGGTCTATCCTCTACTGAGTTCGATAGAGTGTCATCTTGCACCATTGCTAAAGATATTTAGGACAAGTTGGTATCTATTTATGAAGTTTCCTTCCAGGTTAAGGGACCAAGAGGAACATTCTTATAGGAGGTTTAGAAAATTTTAAGATGAGAGAAGGGGAGAGCATCTTTGAAATGTATGCTCATTTTTCTAAAATTACTAATGGTCGAAAAGGCCTGGAAAAGAAAATTTCTAATTCTGAGTAGGTAATGAAGATCCTAAGACATTATCAAAGTCATGGAACCAAAAAATTAATTTAATAGAAGAAGTGAGGGACTTGAATGTGCTCAAGATTGACGACCTTATCAACTCTCTGATGTCTCATGAACTAATCGAGAGTAAAAGAGAAGAGCCAGCAAGATAAAAGAAAACAATGGCTCTCAAGGCAGCAAAAGAGATTAGAAGTGAATTAGACTCTCAAACAGAAGATGAAGTGGCCATGCTATCCAAAAATTCTAGAAAATTGTAAGGAGCAACAAAGGTAACACCTTCAAAAAATAGTCTAGAAAAGATGAAAATAGAAGAAGTGAAAGAAGAAAGATCTTGCCTAGATGCTATAAATGTGGAGGAGTTGGACATATGATTGTAGCATGTACAAATGAAGAATGAATAAACTTGAACAAGAGAGAAGATAGAAAAGAAAAGAACAGAAAAGAAAAATAATAGAAAAGAAAAGAACAGAAAAGAAAAACAACTCAAGAGGCCATCAAGAAACCAATTTAGAGGAATGTATGTTAATGTGAAGATTCCTTAAGCACAAGCTCAAGCGGGAGAGACGATAAAGAAGTTGGAAACTTGACAATAATTTGCTGCATGGCTCATACAGAGAATGAGTCCACAAGCCAACTCTCCACCAAAGATAAGTAAGAAGAATGCACAAATGAATTAGAGCTTAAGGTAAACTCTTATGAATCTTACACTTTTGATTCCTTAAGCTCTACTAGTAGTTGTACCAAATGCAATGAGCTTGATGAGCTATAACAATGAGTTTGAAATTCTTAGATAAAAGTTCACCCAGAAGAAGAGACACTTTAACGCTACTGTCAAAGTAAATGTCATTTTAGTAGATAGGAATCTATCTCTGCAAAAAGAAGTAGGAAACCTAAAAAAGAGATAGAAATATTAAATATTATATTGAACAATTTCTCCAACCTATTAGAATTAGTGACCAAGTTCCTATGTGTGATTGGGCAAAACAGCAAAGAGGACTCGGATGTGAACAGTCAAGTGGTGATGAGCCACAAGAAAATAAAAAATTTGGTGTATGATCCAAGGTTATGAACCTCACAGAAGAGAGAGGGAATTGTCTTAATATTAGAAGGTTCATAGGACATTCTTGGGTCAAAAAACCAGTAACATATAATGCACCGAGTAGAATTTCCAACCCATGTCATTTTTGCAATAGAGAAGGACACAAAGTATATGATTGCTATGCAAGAAAGATGCAAGGAAAAGGTGCAAGATTAAAGTGGAGACCTAAAAATTGTGCACAATCTTTTCATACGCACATGTTTACTAACACAATTGGTTCATGGACAGTAGATTCTCAAGACACATGATCGGGAACAAGAACCTCTTTAAGAAACTCAAACTAATAAATGGAGGAATAGTTACATTCAACAATAATGACAAAAGCTTTATTAAGGCTGTAAGTAAAATTTATGGTTTATTCAATGAATGCGTAGGGAATGTATAATATATAGATGGATTCAAGCACAACTTATTGAGAATTAGGCAATTATGTGGTAAAGGTCATAGAGTTGAGTTTGAACCATCAACATATAATGTATTTGATGTAGATGATAGCTTATTGTTCAATGGAAAGAAACATGAAAATATATATCTAGTTCATCTAGATAAAATTGTAGGAAAATGCCTAATTGCTCTTAATGATGACCCATGGTTGTAACACAAGAGAATGGGACACATCAATATGTCCAATATCAAATCTTTGTGGAAGAAAAACCTTGTGAATGGTCCTCTCAAGCTGAAATATGATAAGAATCAAATTTGTAAAGCTTGTCAAATGTCAAAATAGACCAAAGCGTCCTTTTCTCCCAAGAATCAAGTGTCCACATCTAGATCACTAGAGTTATTACACGTGGATCTATTTGGACCATGACATATTATTACCCTTGGAGGGAAAAGTTGTGTGTATCTCATTGTAGATGACTACTCTAGGTTCAGATGGGTAATCCTATTAGCTAGCAAAGATGAAATATTTTCTATATTTGTTACTTTTTCAAAGCTTGTACAAAATTAGAAGCAAATGTCAATAGTCTCTATTCAAAATGACCATGGTGGTGAATTTGAGAATAGAAAATTGTTGACTATTGTAAGAAAAAAGGGATTCAACATAGCTTTTCATCCCCTAGAACTCCTCAACAAAATGGAGTTGTAGGAAGAAAAAATAGGATAATTCAAAGAATGATAGGAACCATGTTGAATGATAGCAAATTGTCCAAAAATTTCACACAGCTTGTCATGTGCTAAACAGAGTTATCATTAGAGCAATCTTGAAGAAAACTCCTTATAAGCTTTGGAAAGGAAGAAAATCAAACATCTCTTATTTTCATTCATTTGGTTGCCTATGCTATGTACTAAACAATGGGAAGGATAACCTTGGGAGGTTTAATCTAAAAAGCAATGAGGCTATCTTTCTTAGTTACTCTTCTAATAGTAGAGCATTTAGAGTTTTCAATAAGAAAACTTAAGTTGTAAAATAGTCAGTGCATGTTAAGTTTGATAAAATTGGTTTAATCCCAAGAAAAGAGTCTGATAGTAATATAGATAATGTTACAAAGAGAGTGAAGAAGCTGTAATTACAAAATCAAGGGGGCAAAGGTACTTCAAGGCATGATGATAAACAAGATTTTGATATTGAAGAGGATGTAAGTATAGGTAATGTTCCCTATCAACCTCCTCTAATTTGAAGTTCATAAGTGCCCATCCTAGAGATCAATTCATTGGTGATATCTATGATGGGGTTAGGACAACATAATTCATGCAGAACATTTGTGGCCATTATGCTTTTATCTCTAACATAGAGCTCACTAGCATTGATCAAGCTTTAAATAATGAAAATTAGATCATTGCTATGCAAGAAGAGCTAAATCACTTTAAAAGAAATGAAGTGTGGGAATTGGTTCCAAGACTTGTTGTAAGAAATAAGGCAAGGCTAGTTACCAAGGGGTACTTCCAAGAAGTGGGAATTGATTTTGAAGAATCCTATGCCCCCGTAGCAAGATTAGAAGCCATTAGGATGTTACTTACATTTGCATCCTATAAGAACTTTAGACTATTTCAAATGGATGTAAAGAGTGAATTCCTAAATGGATATCTGTAGAGCAACCTTCTAGTTTTGAAAGTGATGATCAACTTGACCATGTATACAAACTCACCAAAGCATTCTATGGACTAAGGCAAGCTTGAAGAGCTTGGTATGAATGGTTGAGTAAATTTCTTAGTGATCATTAGTTCAAGAGAGGAAAAGTTAACACTATATTGTTCATAAAAAACATTGACATAGATATCTTAATAGTTCAAGTTTATGTAGATGACATTATATTCGGTGCTACTAATGAAACTCTATGTTAAGGTTTTTCAAGAATAATGCAGGCTGAATTTGAAATAAGCATGATGGGCGAGATGAAGTGCTTCCTTGGATTGCAAATTAAGCAAAACAATGATGGACACTACATGTATCAATCCAAGTATATAAGAGACATGCTTAAGAGGTTCAAAATGGAAGAAATTAAAGCGGACATTCCAATTAGCACTTTCAACAAGACTGGACAAGGACGAAAAGGGTAAACCTGTAAATCAGAAACTATATCATAGTATGATTGGCTAACTTCTTTATTTGACTACACTTAGGCCTGATATTTTGTTTAGTGTATGCTTATGTGCTATATTTCAGTATAGTATAAAAGAGTCACACCTAATTGCCGTAAAATGAATTTTTAAGTATCTAGTTGATATACCAAGTCTTAGGCTTTGTTATCCAAAAGGGACTAGTATTAAATTGATTGGATATTTAGATGTTGACTTTGGAGGATGCAAAGTTGATAGGATGGACACTAGTGAAACATATCAATTTTTAGGAAATAGCTTAGTTTCATGGTTCTCTTGGAAGCAAACTAGTATTGCCCTCTTTATTGCAGAAGTTGAATATATTGCAATAGGAAATTGTTGTGTATGGTTGTTTTGGATGAAACAACAACTTCTGGATTATGGCTTACATTATATGGATATTCCAATAAGGTATGACAATACCAGTGTCATTTGCTTGACTTAAAATCTTATTTTACATTTTTGCACCAAGCATATAAAGATTAGGCATCATTTTATTAGAGAACATATAGAAAAATATGTGAAGGGTCAACTTATTGATATTTTTACTAAGCCATTGTCACTAGAGAATTTTTGCTATATAAGGAGGGAATTAGGAATGACTTATGTAAATGCATAAAAATACACCTGCATGAAATTTGTAACTTAATATTTGTAATTATGCTTTGAAATGTTGTGCTAAATCGAATGTTTCAAATGCTATTTTAAAAGTTTTCAACACTTGAATTTAATCTTTTAAAGTTTTTTCCTCTCACCTTTGGACATTGTGAAACCACACTTCACAACATTTAAAGCTCACACTTCACTCTATTTCATACATACTAAAACACATCTCCTATCATCTGAAGTTATAACTTTCGATTGTCTGAAATTCCATACAATGTCTGAAATCCTTCATAACGACTGAAATGCCAAAATTTCTATTTCATACCACCTGAGCCTCTTCTTCTCTCACTCCTAGATATCATTTCTGAGGTTACACCTCATTTTCCCACTGAAATTGAGTATAGATTCATTGGAAATCATGTCATTATCCTATTTTTAGAAAAAAGTTACTTATTCTCCTCGAAAGTTATTCCAAAGACCTCTTTATTTTCCCCCATTCCAACCCCAAACCCATAAATTGCTATGGTGAGAACAAGGGGAATAAGCAAGATAATGAGGCTTAAGTTCGGAAGTAGAGTAAGAAGAAGAGGAAAATGTGAAGAAACAAGCACATCGACAAGGAGCAGAATGGGCAATGAAGTTCTTGAGTTGTCATAGATAAATGATAAGGCTTCTGAAAGAGTTAAAGAACTTTTAGTAAATCTGAAGCTAATGAGCAAAAGATTAAATGGAAATCCACAAGAGCTATTACATTCTTCGAACCAAAAGGCATCGAAGCTAGAGAAGAAAAAAATCATCCTTAAGGATTGCCCCGAACTCTAGAAGGCCTTAAATCCAACTCAACCGTCATTGGAGGCCAATGTAGATAAGGAAAAGGAGAGCCTAGCTACAGCAACAACCACGCCCTCCCTTTTCTCCTCATCATCCTTTCCACTTCCCATCACTACCCAGCCTCTTGCCTACCTCTTCCTCCACAACCCATAACCAACTAAACTTATCTTTATTCTATATGTAATTGAAAAAAAGGGGGTCAAACAATTTTTATATGCAATTATATCTTTCCAATATTTCTTATAATTCTATTTGTACTGCAAATACAATTCAATGTAATGGCATCTTTATGTGCTTTATCAATATGTCCTTTACTTTTTCAATATACTACATCTTGCATTTTCTTTTCCCTTCGTGCCATTTTTATTATGAAAAAAAGGGGGAAAAATAATTAGAATTTAATGCATTCATTAAAGGGAGAAACAATTAGAATTTAATACAATCAGTCAAGGGAGATTTCATTAGCATACTTAATAATTGCAATAATTTAATCAAGTTTTTGTCATCATAAAAAGGGAAAGATTGTTAGTATAAGTGTATAGTTTTGATGACAAACAAAACTTTATTAAGTTTATTACTAATGAAAGTTTGCCAAGATCTTAAGTGCATAAATAGCTTAAAAGTAGAAGGCATAAATTTCAAATGGAGAAGCTGATATATTTCAGAGCAACTATTTCAGATGTGCTTTGGATGGAAAAAGTGCTTCAAACATTACAAAGCCATCTTCACACATGTTAAAACTTAGGGAGCATTCTAAAAATGGCCAAGTTTAGAACTCCAAAAGTTACAAAAGTTTCCTAGATGTGCTAAAGTACTATTCCAAGGTGCTAGTTCAAAATAGCTTCATCCATCATTTCATAAGGTCTGAAATATTTAGTTCAGACAGTATGAAGAAGCATTACATAGTCTTGTTTTGTTGTTCAGAATGAAAGACCATGTCAGACATCCAAAGACATGCTTTGTATGGTATGAAGCAATGACAAAGGCAAGCTTAAGATGAAGTTCCCACAACTACATTAGAAGTATTGAAGTTCGAAAGTAGACACGTTGGCTCAGATGTTATGAACAACTAACTTCAGATGTGGTGAGTCATTTTAGAACTAGCGCAACTTCAAGTTGTCTAGCACCTTTCATCTCTTCATATGTTTCAAAGTCTTAACTTCAGATGTAGTAACAGTGTCCAAAGCAATGACAAATCAATTTCAGATAGTCCAACGCCTTGACAAAATCTGGAGCAACATTAACTTCCAATGCTGAAGGCATTATGTTAGTTCCACCCATCTAGTTTTGATGATAACAAAACATAATTAATGGAACTAATGGAGGATTGTTAAGATGACAAAGTGGAAAAATAGTTCCAAAAGAAGAACAAGCCAATACATCTCAAAAAGGGAATCAAAAGAAGAAGATTTAAGATGCTAGATGATGTACAAGGATCCAAAACTAAAGTGGTAATGTTTCAGGGGGAGTTTCCATAGTTTTCAGAAGTTGTATCTTAGTTTCAGAAATCAATTTTATGTTTTAGAGGAAGTATTAAGTTTGAGAGAAATTACAAGTCGATTCAATGGAAAAAAGGTAGAGCTTCAGAAGGAGCTCAAACTTAATTCAGATGGTGAAAACTTATTTCGGATGTATGATGCAAGTTTTCCAGACCAATTTTTAGTTGAAGGATATGTCTGACATCTTACAAGAGCTTCAAAGTCACTTTAGACATGCTGAAGTAGATAAGATCAAATGCCTAATTTTGGATGCAAATAAAGCTTAAGATGAAACTAACTTTGGACCTTGCGAAACAAAGTTTGGACATTGTGAAATCAGGTTCGCACTTTTAAAATTTTACTTTAGATGTTGTCAAACTAATTTCATAATAAGTTGAAGTTCATACACGTGGATAATCAATTCACACTGCTTTAGACATGAAAAACTTATTTTAGATGTTGTGAAACACTTTAGATAAAGTTTGTGTTTGTCATAAGAAGCTCAAGTTTTTCATAACTTCAGACATTGCGAAGTTACTACTCTTGACAGTCCAAAGCTGTGAATGACTTCTACAATGTGAATTTTTTATGAAGCTTCTTTGCCATTCCAGTCATGCTGAAACCTTTTTTTAGACTATATAAAGCTCGAAGAATAACTCAATGGTAAAAAATTTGAACATTCCAAAGCCACATCGTCCCACCAAATCAACTCCAATGGTCAAGACTTTTAAAGATCTATTTAAGGTGAAGTGTTAGGACATTTCAAGATTGTTGAAGCTATGATTATTGAAGATCTACTTGAGCCTTAATCTTCTAATCCTCAAGCAACCTGAGCCAAAGTATTCAACCTTTCTTCATTATTTTTCAAGGCTTGTTTCTACAAAATTAAGAGAAGATCTTTTGCAACATCAAGAGCAACAAGATCAAGTCTTCCCTAGAGCTTACCAAGAAACATTGTGTAAAGTGTATTTTCCTTTTTGTTCTGATTTGTATTGCCTTAACTTGGTATTAGAGACCAAAGTAAAGGAGCAGTTTTGGTTTGTTGGAGTGTGTCTTAGAACTAGATTGCTAAGTATTTATGCCTCCTAGAGTTGAAATCTAGAAGAGTGTAATGACACTGAGTTTATGCCACCTTGAGATGGAACCAAGAAGAACAAGTATGTATTTATTGGAGTGTGTCTCATGACCAACTTGTTAGTTTGTTTATGCCCCTTAGAGCTAGAATCTAGAAGAGTGCTAGGTGCACTATTTGTATTTTCATTATAGAGAGATAGTGAAACTTAAGGCACAAAGGGGTGTGCTCTTAGAAGAGTGGAGTAGAGCAGTTATCTTGAACCACTAAAAAAAATATCGTGTCTCTTGTGTGTGATTGCTTTACTTCTTTGCACTTTACTGCTTCATTATTTACTTCATTAAATTTCTCACATAAGCACAAAAAAGAGGAAAATTGATTAAATAGGGGTTAAGTAATAAATTTTTTTAAAATCAATTCACCCCTTCCTTCTTGGGTTAAGCCAAACCTTGTTATGTTACCCAACATTCTAGATGTGCTAAATACTTTGCTTCAGATGATTCAAATCATCTGATTGCTATCTCTAGCAAGAATGGTGTCACAAGTTTCCACAGCATTAAAGATAACCAGAAGAAGATGGACTTCAATGGGAGAAATTTCAAATGTTCTTCTACATTAAATGAAGTCTACCTGACCTCCAACAGTTTAAATTCAAAGCTCAATATAAGAGAAGTAAAGCTGGGATGAGATAAACAACTGCTGCATTTTACTGAGCTCCATCTTTCATTTACACAAAGAGTAACTTAAATCCTTCACGCTATAACCTTCAGCTATCATTCATTAAGGCTCACAACAACCTTCTGGGAAGAGTATTTGCATTTGCAATCAAAGATTTCAATTCTTCTCCTGTTGAATTAGTGAAATACTTTGTAAAGTATATTTAATTCTTCTATATTTATTTTTGTGTTGCCTTGAGTTGGTGTTGAAAACCAGACTCAAGTAGAGCTGTATTAGCTTGTTGGGGTGTGTCTCACAGATAATAGCTACATTGTACTTATGCCCAATAGAGCTAGAATCTAGAAGATTGTAGAGGCACTAGTTGTTAAGCACCCTTGAGCTAGAATCAAGAAAAGTGTTAAGTGCACTAGTTGTTAAGACCCTTGAGCTAGAATCAAGAAGAGTGCTAAGTGCACTAGTTGTATTTCTGCTATGATCACTAGAGGAGAGTGCTTGGAAGAGTGGAGTAGAGTAGTTTACTCGAACTACTATAAAAATCTCTGTCTGATTATTGATTTCTTGCATTGTTTTCATTGAATGGCTAAAGAGGACTCTAATCCTTCAAGGGGTTTAGGTAGAAAAATTTTAATAACCTAATTTACCCCTCCCCTCTTGGGTTTCTATCTAGCCTAAGGAACTAACACCATTTGTATGCTAGAATGAGGTAGGTGGAGATCCCACCATAACTAAATCATTTTTTGGACATGTTGATAATTATCACATAATAATTGAAGATAAGCTACTTAACTTATTATGCAAAAATATAAGATTTTAGAATTTGATTGATTCACATTACAAGCCTTTCTCTCACTCTACAGGTTAATTATCGGAGTCTCCCACCATTTCCACATTCCAAATACCTAGGGACTAGAACTAATGGATTCCTTAGAAGTAACCATGGAGAATATATATAGAGAGAGAGAGGGAGGGAGCTTCTTTGTGTATAAGAGTCCCAATTGGAACAGAACTTATCCATTCACTTATGTAACTATGCAATCCAAGACCTACTTGGATTTGTATTACAACTGTTGGTTCCTAAATCCAAGGTGTATGGCAAGACAAGAGACTAAGGAAAATTGGAAATCAAATGGAATATACAAGTGTGGAAAATAAGTAGCAGTGAAAGCATACTAGCACATAAGACAATAAGCACACAAGGATTATAGTGGTTCAGATCCCTTGGCACCTATACACTTTTCAAGGTATCCCCAACCTTGGGTTCCACTAACAATGTGTGGAATTACCCCCCTTAGTTTCCCCAGATTACCAAGAACACAAATATAACCTAGTTTCTTTAAGCTTACTAGGAAGTCTACAATGCTGGTTTCTCCAAGCTCCCCAACAAACTCTTACACCAACTGGTTTGCTGAGCTTATCAAAACTTCTAACTAACATAAAGTGTAAAAAAAAAAATACCTCTATCTAGGTTAAGGTGTAAACACAATTAAGCTCAAATGTAAAATATAAATAATGAATATTATAATGCTTCATTCTCCTCTTGAGATGGGAATGACGCAACTGTAAGCTCATTGATCTTTAGAGTGCCTTGGAGTGAATGCGAAAACTTGAATAGGTTTCTTTTGATTGATTTGTGTTTTTCTATTGGAACCCTTGAGCATCATCTTTTCTTCTTTAATGGACCTTCTATTTATCGGTTTTGAAGAGGTTTTTAAGTGTTTGGAAAAGGACCATTGAAAACTAGCCATTGGAATGCCATGTTGATTTCCGATCATTAAAACAATGATTTCTTTGGACCTCTAAAGGTCAGGGTGCATCCTCCAAAAATTACTATAGTAATTACTATAATAGTTATTTTAGCACATAGTAAGATAATGTGTTCTTCACAACTCTAAAGGTCAAGTGTTCTTAGGACCTTTGAAGACGAGGTTCAGAAATCTGAAGCTTGCTTTGAAAGTTGTTATAATAGTTTACCGTAGCTTCACACTTTATTTTGGACAACAACATTTTTAGACTTTTGAAGGTGAGGTTTATGCCTCTATAGCTTTCTCTAAAATCTTTGAAGCTTCCTCTGAAACTTTTGTATCTTCTAAAAGTTATGTCTGAAGCCTTTCAAATATCAACAATATTTCATTAGCTTTAGTTCAAGCCAATTTGTTGTCATCAAAACTACTCATCCAAACTTAACACTCCTCCTTTTTGATGATGACAAAAACGGGATGACTTGCAATAATAGAAATATGCTAATGAATGTTGGTCACTTACTTAAGATAGCTAAAGAGGGAGGGATGAATTGAGCTTTTAAAATTTTTGGATAAATTAAAGATTTATTATTCAAATAGAATGTGAAAAGGTCAAATAGCATAAAAGATAAATTTTTTATAGTGGTTCGGCCCAAGTAGAGTTCCTACTTTATTCTCTAAGTCAATCTTACTTATTGCAATCAAGTTCTATTAGCACTTCATCAAACAGACACACATTGGTTTTCCCAAGCTCACCAACAACACTTACAATCATGACAAGCCTTTCTTACTTGCTGAATTTAATACATAAAATGCAAGCCCCTTGCAGAAATAAAAGAAGTAATTAAAATTGTAAAGATTAAATGCTTCTTACTTAGGAAATTTGTGTATGCAAGTAAATCAAAGCAATAAATGATGTAGTAATAAATAACAAAGATTTCAAACTCCATGAAGTTCCATAATGATTGAGCTTTGAATGCTAATTCAAAGTTCTACGCAGCAAGAGTTGAAACTTGGAAGAAAACTTGAATACTTTGTAAATACTCTTTTAATTCACTCAACTAACTTCTTATAGAACTTTAAATCTTTATTTATATGTCTTGGAAGCTGATTTAGTTGTTATAACATTTCTAAAACTCATTGACCCTTTTAGATTGCGTTTTCACAATTCAAATGAAAATTTCTGACGATCGCACTTCAAACCTCTATAGTTTTACTTCAAAACTCTAAAGGTAGGGTGGCTTTGTTAGTAACCATTGCTCCATTAAATATAAGAACTCTAAATCTTAATTTCAAACTTCTGAATTCTACTTGGTAGGTGGAATGCGTTCTAGTAAGGCTGTTCAGATCGATTTCCATCCTATGAAAGTTCTCTTGACAAATTCAACCACTACTAGTAGACTTCTAAAGTTGAAGTCTATCCTTTGAAGGATCCTTTGAAAGTCTTTCAAGTTTTGAACTTAGTTTCAAATGGAGTTTTAGACCTTTGAAACTTGGATTCTTTCCTTTGAACTTATCCTCTGAAAATTTTGGACTCGTTCTGCACTTCAGAAATCATCTTTATACCTCTAATCTTTCCTTTTAAGTTTTCAAACTTTATTTTTCACTTCATGCTACCTCTAAAATGTCCTCTTAAGTCTTTAGAATTTTTTAAAGTGTCTTTTGAGATTTTTTAATGTGATTTGAAAGTCATGTTCATCCATCTAAGATTTCTTTTGAATTCTCATTTCCTTAGTGTGTTTATCTGTTTTATCAGTTTATTTCTGCAAAACTTTAGAAAAGTTACTTGTTAGTACTCAAATTTCTTACTCATTTTTTTTCATCATCAAAACTTCGTTATTACGTAATGCTCATCATCAAAATCAAGCCAGTTAAGGGATTAGACTTAACAATGAACCTTTAGGAGTTAGTTTCATTCAATTCACTGTGCTAAGATTGGTCCATGTCTTCTCACAAAATTTTAAAAGTTCAGTTCTCTCCCTCTCTACTTCATTTTCCATTAAATTGGTAACAAGTAATAACATTCTCTCCCATTTTTTCATAAGGTCTAGGGGGTTAGGGATTAACTTTGATCACTTGTATAAGGTTCTGAACTTTTGCTTCCCTTACAATGCATAAAATATTTATTTCTTATATTCAAAACAAAGTCATCTAGCTTATATATTTTTCATTATGATCCAAGCATTAGATTATTAACTTTAGAGGTTTTCTTGCATACGCATATGCAAGATGGTTCTTTTATGGGAGATAAATGAATGAAGGCTAAAAATATGAAGAGTAAAGAGTTAAGATTAGAAATATAATACCTTCACTTACCTAGCCTTCAGTTTCCTCAAATAAAGTGATGTGTCTTTCTTTATCCATGGTTGAGGAGCTACTACTATAACTTTAATTGGAAGGCAGTTACATAATAATACATTTCTTCCTCTTCTACATTTTCTTTTTCAATATCTTTTTCTTCTTTATAGTTATAATATTGCACTAAATTTATAATTTTCTTTTTCTTCTTCTTTAGCAGATTTCTAATTTTCCTAGATAAGTTTTTTTTTTATGAATTTTACATCTTCCTCCTCCCTCTCACTACACGAAGAATTTGCTCTTCCAAAGCCATAAACCAACTTCATCTTCTTTCCTTCTCATTCTTTAAAACTTCATGGGTCATTAGTGACCATCAGGTTTGCAATTGAGATCTTGTTCAAGTCTTTAGCCTCTTTAATTGTTGTAATTTTTGGCATCTAATCCTCAGGAAGAGACGCTAATATCTTTTTAGCCTATTGAGAACAAGAAATCTCTTGGACTAAACCTTCTAGGCTATTATTAAGTCTTAAAAATTTAGAAAACATTTCAGAAATAGACTCACCTCTAAATGTGCAAAATATTTCATATTCATGGATAAGAGAATTGATCTTGGTTTCTTTCGCTTGGCTTGTCTCTTCATAAACTACTTGTAAATGGTTCCAAATTTCTTTAGCAGTTTCACATAAGCATATCTTCTAAAATTTAAAAGGAGAGAGTAAAATATAGAGCATTCTTAACTTTGATATTTAATTTAATTGCTCTAATATTCTCATTAGTCCACTAAAGCTACTCTGAAGTAGAAAGCACCATTTCATCTTCTACAATCTTCCATTACTTATAACTATTGGCAATAAAAAAGTTTTTTTATTATCATTTTTCAATAGTTATAATGCTCCCTATCAAAATATGGAGGTCTAATGGTTGATTGAACTTTCATGATTCTGCCAAAACTATTTGTTAAGCAAAATTGAGAATCAAATGTAATATGTAAGTGAAGAAAATAAGTAGCAGTGAAAGCACACTAGCACAAAGGACAATAAGCACACAAGGGTTATAGTGGTTCGGGCCCCTTTGGCACCTACTCCATTCTCTAAGGTATTCTCAACCTGGGGTTCCACTAACAATGTGTGGAATCACACCCCCCTTAGTTTCCCAAGATTACCAAGAACTCATATATAACCTGGTTTCTTTGAGCTTACTAGGAACTCTACAATGTTGGTTTCTCTGAGCTCCCTAACAAATTCTTACATCAATTGGTTTCCTAAGCTTATCAGAAACTCCTTCTAATAAACATAGAGTGTACAAAGAAATGTCTCTATTTAGGCTAAGGTGTACACACAATTAAGCTAAAATGTAAAATATAAATAATAAATATTACAGTGCTTGATTCTACTATTGAGATGGAAATGATGCAACTTTAAGCTTGTTGATCTTTAGAGTGCCTTGGATTGAATGCACTTTAGAAACTTGAATAAGTTTCTTGTGATTGATTTGTGTTTAGCTTATAAAACTCATAAGCATCATCTTTTCTTCTTTAATGGACCTTCTATTTATAGGTTTTGAAGAGGCTTTTGAGTGCTTGGAAAAGGACTATTGAAAACTGACCATAGGAATACCACATCAATTTTTTCGATCATTGAAAAAGTGACTTTTTCAGACCTTTAAAGATCGAGGTGCCTCCTTTGAAATTACTATAGCAGTTATTTTACCAAATGGGAAGGTAGTGTATTTTTAAGAACTTTGAAGGTCGAGGCATATCCTCTGAAGCTTTCTATGAAAATTACTATAGTAATTACTGTAGCACACGGGAAGACACTGCATTCTTCTGAACTCTGAATGTCGGGAACATCCTCTAAAAGTCAATATAGTAGTTTGCTATAGCAGTTATGAAATAGGGTGTTCTTTAGACCTCTGAAGATAAGGTTCGGAACTTTAAAGCTTGCTCTTAAAGTTAATGTAGCTATTTACTATAGCTTTGCACTTTATTTTGGACAATAACATTTGTGATTCTTTGTTCGTTCATCATCTATATTGAGTGTTTAATATGATTTTAATGCTTGTGAAAGAATGCTGACCCTTTGAACATGATATGTGATTCAATTTGAGGTTGAGAAGCAATAATTAAATTAGACTACAATTAATCACCATAAGATCATCATGATGATAGAGATATCTATGAGGCTTATGTAACACCATATGTCTCTTGATCTTAATGCATCTTGGTTAATTCAAAATTTTCACAAAAATATAGGAGATCTGCCAACTGGGATAGATTGTTATGACTTGAGAAAGAATAATAATTAATCAAGAGAGATTCATTATCAGCATAAGAATAAACATTGATTGATTAAAATAGGTGAAACTAAATAGGATTAATCCTGTGAACTTGAGAACGCTTAGATGTCTTAACCATTGATCTCTTTTATCTATCTAAATTATGCATCATCGCTAAAGTCCATTAGTTTAGATTTCTTTTCTTTCCATCTTGTTACCGTATTTCAATTCTTTAAACAAAATTCAGAGTTAGAGTAAATTGGTACTTGGTAAACTTAGTCCTCATGGGAACAATATCTTACTCACTCTTTATTATGTATTAGCGATACATACACTTGTATTGGAAAATTTGCAACATGTTTTTGGCGTCGTTGCCGGGGACTATAGTTTTGCCAATATCAAAATAAATAACAAAATTTTGCTTTAAAAACTTTTCTTTTATTTTTGTTATTCATTATAATTTTCATGCCTTTTTCATAGGGTTTATGCTGAGCATCATGACAACCATACTCAAAGACATTGAAAACTTCAAAAGGTAGCAGAATAACTCATATTCCAACACTTACAATTAAGAATGGCATAATCATCCCAAATTTTTATGGAGAAATAATCAAAACATGGGGCAACCTCAATAATGGTTTCAACAGTAGGAAAAGACCACAAATTTGGAAGCTACTCTACTTTAGTTAGCCAACACTACAAACAAGCTCTTGAATTACATGGCCAATATTGAAAATTTTTGTCAATTCGGGGCAAATGCTATTCAGATTCCTCAAATTTTGTATGATTTCTATCAAGGAAACCATCTCAGTGAAGAATGTCAAGTCAGAAATCCATTCATGTAATATTAGCAAGGATTTCAATAGCAACACAGGAAGTGAAGACGGATTGGGAGGTTGCTTTAGCTCAGTTGGACAATACCACAAATACCAAGGTAGACAATTTCATTACTAAGATGAGGGCCAATTTTCAAAACCAATCCACTTAGATTCAGAATCAATTTTCTCAGAATAGGAATTTGGAAACTCAATTTGCTTAGATGGTCAATTTTTACAATGGTCCTCGAAAAGGTAATTTGCCTAGCAGCATTGAAGTCAATCCAATAGAACAATGCTGATCACCTTGACAAGTGGGAAAGAACTAGAGATTCATCAAGTGGTGATAAAGCTAAGTTAGAAGGTCAAGCACAAGTGGAAGTTTTTCCTAAAGATGTTTATGAAGATGCACTTGAAGCATGTCTTATTCAAACAAACAATAGTGGGATTGAGAATGAGGAGAAAGAGGAGTGTGAAAAGTTCATGGAGTCCAACCAAAGACAAAAGGCACTAAGATTTGACAAATTGGGGCAACTCACTAAAAAGCCTAATCCATCAATTGAAGGGCCTCTAATTCTTGAACCTAAACCTTTACCCACTCATTTGAAATATGCTTACAAAGTTTCTTCCCTTCTAGTAATTAATTCTTCTTCTCTTATAGGTGTGAAGGAAGAACAACTTCGATGGATACTAAGAAAGTGGAAGTGTGAATTTGATTGGACAATAGAAAGTATCAAGGGAAGTAGCTTTGCCTTTTGTATGCATAATGTTAGAATCAAAAGTGACAAAGCAGGGGAGAAATTTTAAGTGAATGGATAGTGTTGAAAAGTCAAGCTAAAGACTATAAATTGGAACTACTTCTCATCCCTTTTCTCTTAGGTTTTTTAATTCTTTTTAGGTTTTATTTTGTTTTATCTATTTGCTTAAGTTCTTTTTGGTTTTCTTGATTGTAAATGATCCTTTCTTGAGCCCATTAAAAGTCCATTTCCATCATCTAGGCAACCTCCATTCACCATCAGATGAGAATATATCCCCACAAGGAAGTTTCTTTCCCCCTTATGCATTTTTTTCAAGCATTGAGGATAATGTTTAGTTTAACTTTGGGGGTATTTGGAAATTTTCATTTAGTTTTGAGCAATTTTTTTTTGAAATTTAGGTATATTGTTTTCAATGAGCTTCACTTTTTGATGTCTTAACTAAGAAACTCGGAAAGCGATTATGCCAAAATATTGAAATTGAAATGGATTCTCTCTTGATGATTAATAACTTATGCTTAATTTTTTTATTATCATTGCACATGATTTAGAAAGAATGATAGGTGCTACTACCTTGTGATTTAATGATTCTTATGATAAGTCCTTTTTCATGAATGATGAAATTATTTTTGAGCATATTATGTCATGATCATGAGAAGTGTATGTGGACTAGTTGATAATGTTGTAAATTCAGCAACATATTTTCATTGACATGATCATACTAGAACTTGTTTGATCATCCCTTATGGAAAAATTTAAGATAACATGTTTACTTGGAAGAAGTGATTTAGGTATTTTTGATTAGTTTTAGCTTTTCAAGCTAACCTAGTACATTACTGTCAGTAGTGTCCCCATTAAACCTTAATGAATTAATGACATATATATGTAAAGCATGTGAAAGACCACTATTCAACTTTTCTTTCTTTAGCTTTATCATCCCAACCCTTTTAGCCTCAAAAACCAAGCTTGACCCATTAAGAGACATATTTGATACAGATGGTTGTTAGAAAAGTATGAGAGAGCAAAAGAAGATAAGTTTGGCTGTGTTAAAAAGAATTTTAAAACAAAGAAAAAAGGGACAAAAAGAAAAGAATCAATAACAATTTATCCTTCAATTAGGGGGATCACATCCCAGTGAACTCAAAAGAAAATAATTTTGATAGTTATATAGCCTATAAAAAGAAAGAGAAGAGCAAATAAAAATTCAAAAGAGTGAACTTTCATGTGCAACTTATTTATGATCTCTTACTTTGTGAATCATTATTCCTTTTATTTTGTTAGTCAAACCCAAGGCCCCATTACAAGTTTAACAAAGACCTATTGATTCAAATGGACAAAGTTTTCTATAGTAGTGGAGAGGGATTATGAAAAGTAAGCCTATGGGATATTTTATGGAGATCATTAGAATCACTGAATTGACTGTTATTGATTGAAAAACATGCATGTATCATGAGATTGATAAAGCACACACACACACACACACACACACACAATTTCAGTTCATGAAGAGATTAATGAAGCATGAGATTCATGAGATTACTTGGTAAGTGTTTTGAATAATTTCTGAGTTATGTGCGTTAGGATTATTATATACGATTTTGATGATAACAAAACTTGCATTAAGATAAAATGACATGTGGGATTAAAACTGTTAACAATTATGTTTAAAATGTATGCACAATCATAAAAGCTTAATTATACAAGCATACATTCTTGAGATGACTTTGTGATCTCCATATTGCAAATAACTTTGATTATCACTTCTTAATATGTTGGATCATATATTCATACTATACCTTATTGAATTATCATATTATGTGATTAAATTAAGATGTACATTATCCTTGCTCCATAATGTGCATAAATTATAAGAATAAATATGCTTTAATAAAATGATATATTTGAAATCTAACAACTTAGCAAGTGTAGAAAACTTCTAAGTGTAGAACTGCAATCAGCTACTTCAACTATCTACTATGTTCCAAAAAAATTAAATTTGAAGATCACTCATAAGGAAGAAGAAGAAACAAGGCTTTGAGATGTGCAGCAAAGGAGCTTGCTCTATCTGTTAAACTCAAAGAGAAAACTTCATGGACAAATGCAATGATAGAAATAGTCGAATATGAAGCCATGATCAAAGAGCTTAAACTACGGACTATTTATTAGCCAAAGTTTGTCTGAGACAAAGTAAGAAGAAGTAATTTCATCAAGCACTCAGACAAATGAGGAAAGAAGAAAGATAAAGAAA